>VSMD01000838.1:0-23197 GCA_008750895.1 Mirza zaza
TGTATATGTGTAATTACACTATGTAATATATATTCTAATATATTATCCATATAATATATTATATATAATAATTATAATATGCTATTTTATAAATATATATTATATTAATTGTATGATATATATCATTAATATGATATATTAATTAACATAAGATTTTACTCGAATATTAAGAAATTTTATTCCGCACCTGCTTTTCTTTAAACCTCTTTTTCTCCTGAATGACGCAACTCCTGACGAATAATATTAACAATGTAGCTTGTTTCTCCCTGGCAGATTTCTCTGTGAACCTTGTAAAACTTATCTAGAAATTGATTGACAGCTGTTCATGGTGCCGAGGTGGGAGAGAGACCGTGTGCAGGCTGTCACAGAGCATCGGCCGTGCCCTTCACAAGCTCCTTAGGGAGCGCCCCAGTGGGCACCTCGGGGCACGTCAGGCTGGTTCTTACCAAGGCCTCAGGGCAGGAGGTGGCCCTGGCAGGGGCCGTTCCAAGGAGGCAACGCTGCTACATGTGCGTGTGTGGTGTCTATGTGGTGTGTGTGGTTGTGTGTGTACGTGGCTGGTGAGCATATGTGTTTTGATGCGTGTGAGTGCATGCATGAGTGTAAACATGTGCATGGGTGCGTGTGGATTATATGAGTGTGGATATGCGTGTGGTTGTGTGTGTGTGGTGAGTGTGCCCAGTGTGTCTGTGTGCGTGGATGGAGGAGTGAGAATGTGCATGTGCGTGAGTGTGGGTGTGCATGTGCATGTGTGTAGGATGTGTGAATGTGTGACTACATGAGCATCTGGGCTCAGAAGGAAGGGACAACCTGACCCAACGGTGTCAGCCAGCTCTCTGCTCATCTGCCGTGATCTCAGGATTTATCTGTGAGTGTCTGGGTCTGGGTGTCATTAAGCTAATTTTCTTGCAATACTATTTTTCTCAGTGGGGGCTCGGATGAAGGTTGGTCAGAGAGATATTAAAAATACTCTTCTGTACCTGTCCATAAAGAAGGTGTCTTACGATTTCAGCTGAGCCCAGCTGGGCACAGTGTTCTGGGTGGAAGACTGCTTGAGGCAGGCCCCGGGCTCAGTCCTGCCAGCAAGGCCAGGGTCATCGTTGGAATTGGGTCTGAGTCAGCTCTGCTGCACAGAAGAGGATGGCTGCAGCCTCACAAGGTGAGTCCCCAGTACAGCTGGAATGGGTGTAGCCGCGCCTGGTGAGAACAGGCTCTATCTGTCGCCCACCTCGGTGAAAAGCCAACCTCAAGGAAGCACCTCTGGATGACCAAGCTTCGAGCACTGCTACTTCCCTAGGAAGCCTCTGCAGTTAACTTTTTGGAGGATGTGCTAAAGATCAGCCAGCGAAGAACTTGGCCCCGTTAGTATCCATCTAGGAGTTAAGAGGCAGGAAAGCAAATACCAGGTAGAGCAGGTTGGCTCTGAGAACATTGCTCTGCCCTCCTTCCTGGCAATACTAAGACAGTGGCATTCAGTGTCTTGGACATTCCAGAAGGACCTTCATAAACTCTATTTTTAACTGTGTTCTCAGACACAGAATCACCTCAGGAGACTTCCTGATGAAGCACAATAATTTGAGAGGAAAAGCACCGGGTGGGGACCGTCGGTGTCTGTTTCAGCTTTCTCATTTGTCAGGTGTGCTCCTGGCTGAGCAGGTGTCCTTGCTCAGCTTCCCGTTTCCCACGGTGTGGAAGGGACAGAAATGCCCCCTTGCACACGCACACAGGCGCTGTACAGACAACAGATTCACATCGAAAAATAAAAGCACAATGTAAGTGAAACTGCCAGATGCTGTGTTTCTGTCTGAACACAGCAGTCATCACTTTCTCCGAGGTTATGTAGTGAAATGCCTGAGATTTAAAAACTGGGGTCTCTTTAGAATCCTTAGAAGCAATCTGCATTAAGGGACCTCCAGAAAACGCCGCCTTTTCATTCGACCTTTTCTACCCCAGCCCACCCACACGTCTCTAAAATTACCTGCAGCGATTCCAGTGATTTATGGGTAAGTAGGGTTAATGGTAGGCAATTTTCAGTGACCACAGGGTATCGTAAAATGCAATTTCTGTGAATTCAGGTGGACCATGGGAGGTAACATGCATTTGCGCTGATTTGTTCCAAGGCAGATTTTGAGAGGCTTGGAGCTTCAGACGGAGTTGCGCTATGCCTAATTGGAGAGAGTGCGTGTTTGCACGTTTATATTTAACAGCAGTCCACAAAATGAATTTTCAAAGAACTAGAAATGCAGAACTATTTCAGTTCCACGTCAAGTAAGAACGCTGTTCCTCCAGGTAGGAAGCAACACCATTGCCAGGGTTTCTGCCTGCCCTCCTCTCCCCTGAGTGCCAGGAAGAAGGGCTGGCATGTCAGTGGGTGAGCTAGTCCTTGGTGGTGACAGATTCGTAAGGTGAGTGATTTGGTCATTTCTTCCATTTCTTTAAAGATAAGAATTAGGTCAAATCATGCTTGCACAATAAGTAAAACTGATCTTTAAGCAAACATGTGACCATCTTTCCATGTGAAATGGTCGCATGATAGTGCTGAGACAACAGCTCTGGCTAAGAAACGGCAAACACAGGTAGCACGTTACACAGGAGGAAGGAAAACTTCAAGTTCATTGCCAATGCTGTACTCTTCCTAGTCCAAATTAATATATGATACAAATATTAAAAAGTGGCATTTGTAGTCATGACTGCATGACTGTTTTGTCATTCTCTTTGTGGTTCCTTTTTGTATTTGTCAAAAAATAAAATAGAAGGCAAAGGTGAAAAAGACTAAGATATAGAAAATAAGCAGGGGGTAACTATGACATCCGCTGGCACAATTGCCAGGCACAGGTCACAGCAGTTGAATGCAACAAAGCCCAGAGATGCCCTGCCCTCCTTCTCTAACTTAACTAAGCAGCAAATATGTTTACAACAAGATGCACTTGATCAGGATTTGCTGGGTGCCACAGACTCAATGTGTGAGTCCCCCTCAAAATTAGGAGGATTAATGCCCTGTAAAAGTGGCCCCAGAGAGCTCCCAACCCCTTTCACCACGTGAGGACACAGCAAGAAGGTGCCACCTATACACCAAAAAGCACTGTCACCTGCAGGTGCTGGCACCCTGGTCCCAGACTCTGAGTCTCTGGCACTGTCAGACCTAAGTTTCTGTTATTTGTAAGACACCTAATCCATGGTAGTCTGTAATAGCAGCCGGCAGACTAGAATATAAAGTAAACTTTCAAAAACACAAATTCCAGGGGCACAGCCCTGACCTATTGAACCAAAGTCCCCTGGGGGAGAGGGTGCAGGAAGCTGTACGTTTTACAGGGAGGTTCTTCAGATTAACAAGGTGTAAAAATTACCTCATAACACCAAGATGCTGCAGCTATGTCTAGAAGAGCCACCGTGCCACTGTGACTGACCTACGCACCAATCCCCACCCCCATCTACACGGGCAGGGGCACCCGTCCCTCCAGAGCCACCTTCCACAAGGCAGAGAGCGTCCTGGAGAGCCCAACTGCATCACTGACCGGCGGGGGGGTCCAGGGTCTCTTTGCACCTCTCCGCAGCTCAGTTGCCTCGTCAATCACAGTGGTGGCACGTGCCTGTGTTACAGGGGTACTGTGAGAAGCACATGAGACACCTCGATACTTGCAAATCCCTTGCAAGTATGTGAGATGAACACTGTGAGCTGTTCTTCCCCAAGCAGAGAACAGACCCAAATAAATAAATACCAGCATGTAGGCAGAGATTATTGATCTACAACATGTGAGATTTTATGAGCTCTCTATGAAGGAACGTTTGCTTTCTTCTGTTCCTGGAGTAAAACTATTACCTGCTTGTCTTGTTTTATCTTTTCCAGCCAATATGCCAAAGGTTTCTTTACCAAAACGTCCTCCTAAATTACCCAGTCCGTTTTCCTCTGAACATTTAAAACCATCCAAACAACCAAAGACATTTCGATCTAAGTAATTAAGTTTCTTCGCCTCAGTCACCCCACTGTCATGTTGCAAATTCCATTCAGGAAAATGTCCCACGGCAACTTTCTAAAGGCCTGCAGTCAAATGCGTTCAGATGAGGACATTCTGAAACGCTGGCTCAGGAAAAGCTCCGGTTGGGCTCGTAGACCCTGCTCCGTCCTTTCAGCTGACACGTCTGTGCTGATGCCAATATGGAAATCCACTTGCTCCTCGGCTGTCTCTCCTCATACCTCATTAGGATTCCACAATGTTTCAAAATAAAGCCACTACCAGGACAACGAAATACGTGCCAATGGAATACTTTAAAATCCCACATCATTCTTCTTCATTTACTTTCTTTCCATCAAGTCACCAAACCAAAACTATCAAATTTATTGTATGTGGCAATAGATATGACAGAGTTAGATGCCCCAAACACTTTTGCAATCCTTTTGGGAAAAAAAAATTGGAAAATATATCCATTTTAGGTTTCTGTAAGCAATCAGAGGAGCTGCAAATTATACTTTTGTTTTTGCCAAACTTTTAAGCTTGACATGATTGAAACCTAAATTTCTCCAATTTTCTACTGTAAAAACAAAACAGCCTTCTAGGTTTAACTGCTTCACCAGAGAGCATTCTGCAATTTACAGTTTCTCTCCTAGTTTATCATGCAGATGTCCCAGACAAAATTCTAATTTATAGCTAACAATAAATGTCTATTTTACTGAGGCTTTTAATTTAATTTATCCTTTTATAAAACTATCTAACATTAGACAGTATCAAAGATAAGTCACGGTTCTATGGGTAGCAGAAACATAAGAAATGTGAATTTAGGGTCCTGCTTGGAAGCTGAACTCCACAGCGTTCCCTGCTAGTGTCCTCTGATCACAAATACAACGGTGCTACCAGAAAAGCTGGAATCAGTTTTGTCCCCTGGGATCCAGATGCCATCTTTCTTCCTGGAGTAGCAGCAAAAACAAAAACCCCAAATCTTCACAAAGCAGAAACAAGCATTGACCTTTAAGTTCAGTGACTGAATTACTCTCAGAGTTCCCAAAACTAAATTGAAACCTCCTTAAGTCAAAATTTCAAAACGAGCAGCATTTTCTCCCTACCCTCCGTTTTTGTCTGAGCGCAGCTCCATCTCTCTCTTTCCGTAGCATAAAGAATTCTCAGCATTGGAGGCTCATGTCTCTGATTCTCATCAATTGTTCATCCCTTGCTAAGTACCCTGATCTGGTCACTGCACATTATTTGCACTGAATTATCACTACGTTCCCATGGATACGTACAATTTTTATAGTCAACCTAAAAAAATTTTTACAAAGAAAGAAAAAGAAATTCTGATGTGTGCCCACCCCCAGCCACAGCGACCACGACCTGAGACTGAGCAAGCATCTGCTACGCGAGATGCACCTCTCTGGCCATTTTGACACCTTTGATCTCAACCATCCACTGAAGCAAGTGTCAATGCCACCTTCCAAAGTTAGATCAGAAATGCTAAGAAACGTACTGTAGGCATCTCAAGAGGCATTCCTTAGCTTGTGTTCAAACATCATAACAGAATGGAATGAAAGAACAGCTGTTGAGAACTCCCTGTCCAACTGGGAGACAGAAAAAATACGTCTCGATCCCACAGAGACCATACAGGTGGCAAAAAATTTAAATTTAACTAAAACAAACTCTTCTCACAATGAAGAAAAATCAAGTGAATAGTGGTGTAGCCTAAGTAGGAAATGGAACCACTGCTATTAATAAAAGCCCCGTCAGTGAAGTACGTTCCCACGGCGGAGCTACGTGTTCGAGCCGGGCTAGGACAGGGCTTACAGTGGGACAAACAGCGCCCACACTGCAGCGGTGCCGCACGCACTCAAAGCTTGCTTCACACTCACACGGAATCCGATGCAGGTTGGGGCTTCCAGCCTGGCTGTCTGCCAAGCAATCAGAAAGTGCCTGGTGTGGACATGAGGTCTACAGATGGGGACACTGAGGAAAATGGGTCTCATGGTGAGTGTGCGAGAGGCTGGGAGGAGAGCCAGCATGTACAAGGCGGGGCTCCTCGCTGTCAGCACTACGACATGGGGCAGCCCCTTCCGCGAGTGGGGCTGTCCTTGGCACTATTGGGTGATTAGCAGCGTCCTCAGCCCTCACCAGCAGCAACACTCCTTCCAGTTTGGACATCCAAAAGTGTACCCAGATATTGCCAAACCCCCTCTTGTTTGCGAACTCTGGTATAGAGCATTATCCACCTGGGAAATGCTTTCGTATTTCATTGTCACTGCAGTGGGGAACCAGTGGGTGGTACAGGCAGCGTCATGCTGTGACCAGATCTACATGCTGACCCCAGGCAGGACAGAAACAAGTGAAACCATCGAGGCAGCCATTTCTGTTGTCCCGTCAGCGGACGACAGCTACTTTGCTCTGGGTAGTGGCAGGGTGGATATAGGCGGAGTCACTGCTCCGATTTGAAATACATGATGTTGGTGGAAGCTACAGAGCTTGCTGGTGGGTTGAATATTGCATGAGCAGGAAAGACAGAAATCAATGATACGGAATCAATAATTGTGATCTATACCTGCAGCTCCCAGACACCTATTTTTGGAATTGGTCTGAGTCGGCTTTTTAAGAAACACCTAGGGAACTTGTTAAAATTATAAATTCTTGAGCTGCATACCTGGAAATTCTGATTTATTAAACCTTGCCAGTGGCCCAGGAATCTATTTTTAACATATTTCTTTAGTGATTCTGAAAGGAAGTGAGTTTTTATACTCCCAGCACACATCATGTGGGTTTGCGTGGGAATATACCGCTGGTGGGTCACTACTGTATATTACTGTGCTTACACAGTAACATCCCAGAATAATAACTGTGGTTGTTTCTGAGATGCTCAACTAGGGGTGCTTTGTACTTAGTTTTTCACATCTGTCTTTGTTTCAAGTTAATAATGAGCACCTGTTTTTTTTTTCTAATTTCATAATCAGAAAAAAAATGTGTTACACAATAATATGGCTATAGCCTACAAAGAAACATGCAAAGCCTAAAATATAGTGAATGAAAAGATCTTTGGCGTACGTCAAAACATAGGGTCATTGTAGATGGTACGAAGTTGTTGTTTGGTATGGAGAGCATGTTAACGAAAGTCACATTATGAGACTATTTACTGGAATTTACATGCTGAGAAATATGAGATCCTTAATTGGAGTTTACTTATTCCTAAGGAAAAGTATTTGCCACTGGAAAACTCTCATCCAAGGGAGGCTCACATAGATGTCAAAGGCCAAGTCTGTGAACCCCAAAAAGGTGGCTGGAACCAAAGCTGCCATAGCTGCCTCCGTCTCTGAGAAGTATTCCATGTCTCTGAGTGGGAGAGGGTTCTATACCAACCTGCACTCCTTTCTTCTCCACTTCCAGGAGCAAACTCCCTGTCTGCAAAGTGAAGGTGCCCATGTGAGTATCTGCGGCTGGAGAAGAGCAGATATAAGTGACACGTGCTCCTCCAGGTTGAAGCGTGTAACTGCCTCTGCATTTCTCTCTTTTCCTGCTGTGATGGGGCCACCATGACTTAAATACGTGTTGACACAGACATGCCCAGGACCCAAGCAAGTGGCCTGAAACCCTGAGCCACAGCACAGAGGGCAAGGACCCCGGACGGGCACCAAGACCCACAGCAGACTTGTCCAAGCAATAGAGAAACTCTTGGTGTGTAGCGCCACTGAGGTATTGTGTCATGTGTCACCATAGCATAATCTAGCCTACCCTGACTGATACCTCAGTTTTGAAAACCAGGGTCTTTGTGATGAACTGCTACAGAATTGCCTTGGAGGCTCCATGCATGATCAAAATATTGATGGTGGTGGTGCTTCGAAGCATCTCAATTGACATGCACTGTGGCTCAAGGGGAGCCATTGCCATTGAATAATTAATACATGTCATAAAAATTAAAGTAGCAGCTTCTAAAGAACTTCACTGGATGTTGAAGTAACATTAAAAAGCTTGTAGAACAATCCAACTTGAAATTTGAAATATTTATAGATCACCGTAGACTTCTCCAAGCCTGTCGGTTGGCTGAGATGTTTACTCAGCAGGTACCAGACTCCAGAATGCAGAATATTTTCGGGAAGAAGGAATACCCTTAGAAAACGATGCATACCTGATTCACCAGGCTGAAGCCTACGAATTGTGATCTTAGTTCTCATTCTCTAAAATCATTTCATCCTCATGTGATACTGAAATATTGAATTCATGCTCTATTACAAAGATTCTGGGTTAAAAAACCTCTGGCATAATGAGAAACGCACATTCTCACAAACCTTTAGCACGACAAATTTGAAGTTGACAGTAGGAGAGATCCATCAGGAATTATTAAGGATGCCTTCCATAATATTTTTCCACAAGGACTTTTTTCCAACTCTATTGATGTCGAAATGCATTTAAAGAATTATTATAATTATCATGTGGTTGATGCTAAGAGAGTCTGAGCTATGAACTGCATCTGAAAATGTGCTTGTCAGTGAAAGACGCTATGATCCATCTCCTGGGCAAGGAACTGGTTCACCCCACAATGGCCCGTCGTCCCCATTAGGTACCTACTCATGGAGATTGGCTCCAAAACAGTCCTGTGTCTTGAGATGGCTCCAGGGATGCTAAAAGCAATGGAATTACTTTAAGGGATCCACCCCCAATCATTAGCCTATCTAAATCTAAACAGCCACAAAGTTACTTGAAAGTTATCAATGTGTCTTTGAAAAGAAAAGACTTAAGTTTCTGTTCATCCAGTCATCTCCATGTGTGATGTGGGCCCCCGAATACCAAAGCCCCCCGAATACTTGATACTCCCAGGGTATTATCACCGCTCTGCGACATGGGAGTGATACCATATGCATGGTGCCACTCCTGGGTGTTTTTGCTGAGGGAAGAGTCTTTCCAAACGTGGCCTTGACTGCAGTTCCAGTTTATTGTGAATGATGCCCCTGGAGACACTCAAACATGGGACTTGGTATTTCCACAGGACTTTTCTGGGTCTCATGGAGAAGCAGATAGTTCTCAGTGTAGGGCTCTGTCATGGCATGGAAATTCTATTTATTCTGTCATGGAGCCACTAGAAAATATAATTCTGTAAGTCTTCTAGTATCTTTCTATATCAGCTGTTCCAATGAAGATAAGACATAAGAAAGACAAGCTACCTACTTGGCCACATCAACTCTTCTGGTGTCACTGCACCCAGGTGAGGTCCCCTTGCACCCGAGTTCCTCTGCCCACCTCCTCCAGCAGGACTTCCTCCAGTTTTCTCCCACAAAGTGCAGGGCTCTGCCAGTCTGTCATGGGTTAGAAAATTCACCTCGTAGGGCTCCATTCTCCAGCTTTGGGTGTTACTAAAGTGCCCTGGAATCATATCTGAATTTGTGTTTGCAGATTATTAAAATATGTGGGAAAATTCCAGTTTTGTATTCTTTATGCTTCAACCTTCTTTATTAGAAACACCAGCTAGTATCAGAGCTGAAACAATTGACATTTTGTTTCAGAAAAATGTCCATGATAAAATGAGCTGAGAACTTTTTTTAGACAAAGTTTCCACTGTTATCTCAAAAGACAAGAAGTTCCTTAATTTCCTCTAAGATGTTTTTATAACTTATACTATCTATAAAGTTTTTTTTTGGTGCCTTTTAAAGTGTGAGTATTGTGATAATATTTTCCTATCCAAGTAACAAATATAATTGAAGACTAAAGAAGCAAAAATAACTTATAACTCCCCTTCCAAAGACTACTAGTGTTAAAAGTTTGGGGGGATGTTTCTAAATTTCTTTTGTGCATATTTATACACTTAACACATTTTACATGGGATATCCTTTATATACAGTTTTGTTACTTGCTCTTTCCCTTTGTGTTATATATTCATTTTATATAAATATATTATATAAATATCATTACTCACATATTAGATATGTAAGTAATACATCAAGTATATAATCTATCAAGTACACTTTTCTATACCAAAAAAATTGATAAATCATACATTATATTCGTATCATACCTCAAAATGTAGGATTTTAAAAATTGTATAAATTAAACTTCTCTTTTGCCATCATTAACTGGATAGTTACATATTTCAATGAGACATCTAAGATGTAAGAAATTGGTTTAATTTAGTGGCTTTGACTCTTTTCTCTCTTTTCTTTCTGTATGAAGATAAATCCTTCATCTGAATTTCCTCATGATTGATGCAGCACTGGTTGTTGTCTCTGTGGTTTTGATAATGCATTTGTCTCCGGTCCTGGAAGGGAAATGTCTGACACTGAAGCCTTGAAGTTGGCTACAGCATGAGTGCCCTCATGCCACCCCTCCACTGCAGGTTTCTGTGTTAAAAAAGGCTCTTCTGCCCGGTTCTTCAGGTGATCCAATCACAGCGTTACCCTGGGGTGTGGTTCAGGGGTGGGGTCCCACGATGGCCAGTGGATGGCAATGCATGGCGGAGCTCTCAGTGGACAAGGGCCCAGGAAGTCCAGCCATTCACATCTGCCAACATGAATCCTTCACAGCAAAATATCCTTCTCCTGGGAAAGCCAACTTGCTGGTCCAGACCTTGCATCTAATTGTCTTAACCACATCTGTTGCATAGTAGGAATTCAATACATATGGAATTAAATGAAATTAAAAGCCTAAATTGTGAAAATACTGAATTAAAATGGAATCAGACTGGTTTTCTATGACCTTCTCTGAAAAGTCGCATTAATTTCCTATTAAGACCTAAAGAGCAAAACACCTACCTTCAAAGCAGGATGTGTAGTCAGTTGGCAGCCAGACTCTAGATGAAATTCCACTGATTATACAGACCATTAATTAGTATTGAAAGGCGAGAGCAACGGATTGCCGTATTCTTCCTTCTGGCTAAACATCCATGGCTACCAGAAAGTACAGTGTTTATTGAGGCAAAAGTCAAGTCTCTGGGAAGTGTTCTAAAAATATTTCTATTCTACTTACCACTCAATTTTACCCGAAGGGTACAAAGAAGAAAAGAATGGCCTTTCCTAAGTCTGATGGGATATGTATAGGTTTTATTCAAGTTTATTCCACTCAATGTTAAGGTGAGTGAAACATTCAATAGGCTAAAGATTGCAAAATTCAACTTCCTATTACAGGCATATAATTATTAAGTATAATTTCCAACAACTAAAAAGTAAAAAAAAAAAAATTAGAAACTCAACGTTAAAAGTTATATAACAACCACTGTAGTTCAAGCAGCAGAGGTGCCTACCCCCTCTTTAATGATGACACGACAGAATAGTTACAAATCTGGTGGAAGGTCCACTTTGCTATTCTTTACATTCTTATGTTGGTAAATGCTTTCCAACTTCATTCTTTGTAATAGGAAGAATAGTGACACCCCAGAGAGATCTACACCCTAATGCCTGGAATCTGTGAATGTGTTACCTCACATGGCAAAAGGGACTTTGCAGATGTGACTAAGATAAGGACCTTGAGTTAAAGAAATGACCCTTAATTATCTGAGTGGACATAGTGTGATCACCTGGGTCCTTACAAGTGGAGACTTTCCTAGCTGTGGTTAGAGATGCGATGACTGAAGAAAGGTTAGAGAGATGTGACAGGAAACAAGCTTGTCCTGTCATTGCTGGCTTTGGAAATGGAGGATGGGGCCCAGCACCAAGGACCATGGGTTTCTTCCCTGGAAAAGGCAAGAAGACAAATTCTCCCCTGGAGCTTCCAGAAGGGAACACAACACTGTTGACACCTTGATCTTAGCCCAGTGACACCCATGCAGACTTCTAAGAAACTAAAAGATAATAAATTTGGACTACTTTAGCCACTAAGTTTGTGATAATTTATTATAACACTGTATAAAAACTAATCACTCTCATCTTTAAAGCAAAAGCAATGATTAGCTCAAAGCATTTTCCTATCAACGTCTTGCATTAATACTTTCAAGTTTCTTCACATTTCAAGAAACCTTTTTACTAAAATTTGTGTTCTTTTTGTTAGAAATTCATTTAGCTCTTAATTATAATCATAGGTGAATTTTAAAATGCGTGTTTATCATTTTTAATTCTATAATAAAAAGCACACTGGGCCATCTGTGCTCTGAAGTTTAGAACTAAAAGATTTTACCAGTCAGAAAGATGTTTAGTTTTCCCTTTTCATCTTGGCTGATACTTCTAAAAGCAGTCTTACTTCCGATCTCCACCATTGCCAACGCTCATCTGGAGGCAGCAGCACTCCAGAAATAGCCAAGCAGAAAGTGGAGCAAGGGAGACAAGAAGTGGCACATGGCATCTTAGGGATTTCATTTGCAGAGTGTAGGTAGGAACACGAGCATAAGGAACCACGGTGGCATAGTTTCTGAAGAGTATAATGGAATCCAACAATTTAGACTTTGGAGTGTAAGAAAGTCAGTCAGTAATCAAGGGGAAAAAATGGAACCTATTAAAAAAATACTGCAAAAACTGAAACTTTTGAAAAAGAAATACATAAAAAAAAAAGGTGAAATAGGAGCATCCTTATATAAAGCCAGAGAAGAGCATGTCTCTGAAAAAAATTGGCACCACAAACAAAATAATTTAGAAATGTGTGGAGTGTACTTACTGAGATCCAGTTTGATAAAGGAGATCCAGTCTGTCTAAAGGAGAAAGCCATTAGGAGCAAATAGGCTGAGCTGACCAGGCAACAGAGGAATGATGGAAGAAAGGACTGCAGAGAAGTGGAATACTTGGCAGCTGATTCAGAGAGACAGCGGAAGTAATGAGAAGTAAAATTCATCAGAGGATGTTAAACTAGTGACAGTGGGGCCAACTTCATAATTTCTTCTGTGTGCATGGGAACAGAAGAAGAAAATCTACAAAATGATGGAGCAAGTAGCAGAGATGGAAGATACAGATCAGTCAAGGTGAAAAGGGACATTTAACATTTTTCTCATAGGTAAAATCTTCATTTCTGAACTCCAGAGCACAGATGCCCTAACATGTTTTTTATTATAGAATTAAAAATGATAAATGCACATTTTAAAATTCACCTATAAAAAAATAAAATAAAAGTAAAATTCACCTACGATTACGATTAAAAGCTAAACGAATTTTTAACAAAAAAAGTCCAGGCTGATAGTTGTAAATTATTTTCTTAGAAGAAACTGAAACAATTACAACAGAGACAAGGAGCACAAACATGATCAAAAAGTGTTTTACTGGGTTGAATAAATATGTTTTTACTAAATTAAAAGGAAGTCTCATCAGGCACCAGCCTGACCTCTACAGTTATTCTCATCGACAACCTGTGCTTTGTCCTGTGTTAACTTCCTTACAACAATCAATGTATTTATTGTGATCTCCAAAATTTAAAAATGCATAGGTTAAACTAAAACTTGATACCAATTTTAATTGTTGTGTTTTTTTTTATTGCTATGAGCTTTCTGAGTAATTTTTGTCATATTTTTCTATGTTTTTTCAATTTTCTACAATGGACATACAGTATAATCAGAACAAATGACAAGATTTATAAATGAAAATACACTGATCTAGTGTTTGAACAAACAGCTGGGCACTATAGCATAGCCAAGTTGACAAGTAGTAACTACCACAGTACCATCTCAGGGCATGACTCTCTCAGTCTTCATTCATTGTCAGTCATACTCTCCACTCTTCATTCTGCTGCAGTAAAGAGCTAGAATCTGAGAAGATTCCATGATACTTAGTCTACTCACATATGTGATTTTAACAGAAGAGTTTTTATGAAGAAAAAAGTAATCTGTCGCCCTAGAATTGTGTCCAAAGCACTTCTGGGTCAATCCTTGATCACCAGGCTCCAGGATAAGTCTAGTGTCTTAAAACAGAGGATGCTACACTTCTCCTCTGGCCATTGCAAATAACTTGTCATTTCATTTTTTATTAACTGGCAAATAACTATTGTACATATGATGTATTTCCAGGGAACAACATGATTTTTATATATGTTTACATTGTAGAATGATTAAGTCAAGATAATAAATTCATCACCTCACATACTTATCATTTTTTGTGGTGAAAACATTTAAGTTCTACTCTATCAGCAATTTTGAAGTGTGCAATTTATTATTATTTATTATGGTCACCATTGTGTGCAATAGATCACTAAAGCTTATTCCTCCTAACTGAAATTTGGTACCCTTTGATCGACATATGCCCTTGCTCCATCTACCGACCTCCCCTAGGCCCTGGTAACAGACACGCTACTCTCTACTTCCGTGAGTTCAACCCTTTAAGATTCCACATAGGAGTGAGAGCATGCAGCATTTGTCTTTCTGTGCCTGGCTTACTTCACTTAGCAAAGGTCCTCTAGGTTCATCCATGTTGTCACAAATGACAGAATTTCTTTTTAAATGCTGAATGGTATTTTATATATATATAGAGAGAGAAATATATATATGCCATACTTATATGTATGGTATATATATACCATACATATAAGTATATATATATGTACATATATGGTATACTTATATGTATACCATATATGTACACATGTATATACACCATATATATATATACACACTATACACACACACACACACACACACACACACACACACACACCATACTTCTATATCCACCAAAATAACACACAAGTCTTGGCATAATTTTGTTAAAGATGTTGGCTAGAAGGTAATTATGTTACATATCTTAAAATGGCAATCGATCAACTTCCTAAGTATGGGAAGCATCTTACGAGTTCTGAGATTGCTCTCGGAGGTGACTGCCATTCACAGCGGTGAAGACCAAATAGTCCCACCAAGACCAGATAGCCCTTGGTTTTTGTTGTTTTATTTTCAGTGCTGTCTAGCACAAAGCTAATGTGTTTACTAATTTGTCCACCTCTTGAGTTTTGAACAGGGCATGGAAAATTTTTCTGATCAGTTCTAGAACTTGGAACTTTTTGTGATGCAACTCAGAACTCGCTCATGCTCTAAAGCTTACAGAAAGGAGTCTCCTTGCCCTCTGCTACGAACTCTGTGTGTGAGAGCTGCTGCATGGAGAATGTTCCTGAGGCCTTTGAGGACAACTCAGGTGATCCAGTGTCCTTCTTCAGGGAGATCATCTGCACCCTCAGTCATCAAAACCAGAGACATTAACACCCAGGGAGACTGATATCTGCAACTTGCAAACTCAGAAACAAGAGCCAGCTCTGAACTCTCTCTCCTCTACTGTTTGAATTTTTTTCTACCTTAAGGCAGTTGGACTCAGTCATAAATTTTGATTAGCAAGATGTGAAAAGTTACTGTCAGTGCTTAAGGGAGACTTGTTCTTTTCTTTAAAACCTTATTTTCTTCTTTGGTTTTAAAAACAGAAATGAACCTTACAAATCTAACCTCATTTTAGGATTCTGTCAAGCCTATTAAGTTGTAAATGCCGGTAGGCTAGGTTGCATACCTCAAAGATGGTACAAGTTATGTTGGCTTTCATTTACAAAATTGCTTATTTTGGTTTTGCAAGTTCTAATGGGATTATAAGATATTTCAATGTGATATGAGCTTGTCTTGAGAATTAAAATACACATAGGGTTATTTCTTGAAGCACTATTAGTTAAATGTACACCAAAATCACTAAAGAAATCGTCACAGGACACCCTAGGTAAAGTTCTAATAACCCTACTATTAGCCTTAAAATTCAGATTCATAAAAATAATCATGTGAGCTGTCAGTGGTAGTGCATATATGTAGTTGAAAGATTGTCATATTATCCTCAGACATCTGTATGAACAGTGTGCATTTGGGTGAGAGAGATGCAAACATGAAGTCATATCAAGCCTTTTTTTTACAGGTAGAAAAATTAAGTTAGAAATAAATCAGTTCCTATTACATAGTCATGGAAGCTCAGTGACATTTTTCTGACAGTGAAGGCAGTGGAATGTCCAAAGGAAAAATGATGGGAAGCCTTTAGAAATATGCACATTAATTTCCTTTTGAGACATACATTAAAGATCATGGTCCTGAGGAAAGTGAACATGTGGGGACATTCACTTTTCTGTATCCTTTCTGCTGTGTTTCAGGAAAGAAATTGTATTCACTGCAGGAACTCCTTGGGAACTAGTCTTGTCCAAGGGTGCAGTCGCCAGACTCAGGTAGCATAAGGGTGGGTAGAACTTTTAATCTATCGGCCCCCAGTTGAAACAGGCCCTCCGTAGTGTCCAGAAAAGAGAGTAATGTGACTGACATTTCTAAACTACACTGTTTCTAGAAGCAGTTTCTTGGCAAGTCCAAAACTGATAAAACCAAAACACTGAGCCAGCCAAGGCTGTCTGTTCTTTTATTTAACTGAGGGGAGCACATTGATTCTGCTTGCTTCCACAGTTTAGCCACTCAGTTAACCTGGTCATTTTAGGGAATGTGTCTATGGGTCAACACGCCAGCAGTTAAGTTGTTAAAAACAATACTGAAGTGAGTGCTCAGTGTCTGTGACCAGCAGTTCATTTGATACAAAAAAAAAAAAATAATCAGTAGACGTTGTCTATGCTTTGTGGGTGCCTATAAATTTATATTTAATTACTCGGTAACAGATTCATATTCAAATATCAATGAATATTTGTATTTTTATACTTACCATAATGTATATGTATTTTTAAATTACTTGACGCAGTATTCTTTATCTTATAAAGTTGGGATGTATGTAACTGTCCCTCTGGTGTATGTATGTTGTCATGCTTCTCCACTGGAACAGAGGGATATCATGGGTGGACAGAGGACTTTATTGATTAATTACAATGTCTAACCCATGGCCCTCTGTAGGGCCGTCTTTGGATGATCATGTAGATCTTAAATATCATTCTTCGAGTATGGATTTGAAGACCTAGTCTTTGCTATGGTCCTTTGCTCTTCCCAGGTACTACCTATTCATTCATTCATTCATTCATTTCACCCATTCATCCACTAAATCTTTACCAAACACCCCCAACAGTACTCTGGATAGAAATTATTAATATTTCTATCATCACAGCACTCAAGCAAGTCTTTTGTTTTTCTTCTATTTCCAAGTCCTTTAGCCACCTCACACTATCATCATGACCAATAATATAACCTTCTGCTTTCTTTCCTTCCAGTCACCTTTGGCTTTAAAGATATGAATGAAAGCCAAATTCACAGTTGCCATTGTTGCTGTAACTGCTAACTACCACTGTTGTTGTTTGCTGGGTATGTGTGCCAAAGCCAACGCACTAAAATTTAGTCCCAATAATACTCCAGCTATTCAGTCCTTAAAAGTCCTTCACGTAAATAATCATTATAGTGCAATCAATGCATATTAACATGTAAATGTTCTTTTTAAAATAGGTGATTTTTTTTTCCTGTTTGGAACTTTTTTCCTGATAGACTTGGGAAGAATAATCTAACACAGACAATTACATAACTTTTCCAATGAGCACATTTCTTGCAAACATGATCCTTTTCTTTCTTTTTTTTTAAACAAAGATTATGGTTTAGTACAGATTCCGTAATGTCTCCCTTGAAGACCAAACAGCTAGGACAAAGCAGTGACACAAGGAGAAACTGGCCTTCAGTTCTCCTGAATTATGATGTTATTTTTCATTTGAATTTATTTAAATGAATTGCTGGGCTCTCCTTCCAAACATGTATTTTCTCCTGTTGACGTCTATTAGCACTAAAGTAGATCTCAGAGGCCAAAGAGTGGGAGATTTATAATGTCTTCTGAGAGTCTCGTTTACTTTTTCCACATCCCGTTTGGACACTGTCAAATATTAGTCTTGGCAGGCTGGCAGAGACTGTCAGGAGCAGTGAACAGCTTGATGGTCGTCCCGCCGCAGGTCACCCGGTGATGGCAGGGCTGTCCAACCTGCCCTCGTCACTGAGGGAGAGCAGATCAATCAAGGCGACTTCTGCAGTCCTGCCAGACATGAGTGATGTGCCACATTCCGGACAATATCTGCTTGGTGACGATGGCCGAGGGGCTCGGGGACTACAGGGTGGGAGAGTTCTACAGATCTACGGTTACCACGGGTTTCAGCTGTAAGAATGACATCCCTGGGGCTTTTTCCCTGGCGGATTTATGATGCAAAAGTCGTTGTATTGGATTCTTTCTATAATAACTCTACCAACTTTCACATCTTCTTTTTGCTCAAAGGAAACCAATTCTCACAGTGACCTGGCCCAAATCTAGTCTGGAAGCAACTATCCAATGTCTTTCTTTTTTTTAATTTCAAAATATTAAGGGGGTGCAGATGTTTTAGGTTGCATTTTCGTAATGCTTGAGTCCCTGCTAAAGGTGTGCCAATCTCTTCTAAATCAAATAGAAGTTAGTATTTCAACTAAAATATTTTTCTCTACTTCTCTATATCAATCCAGGCAGAATTGATATCTTTTCAGAAACATGCAGCATTATTATTCTAGAAACAAATACAGATGTTTGAAAGATTTAAAAAAAAAAAAAACCAATGATGCAATGAGATAGAAACTCACACACACTGCTAATGGAAATGTAAGTTGATATAATGATTCTAGAAGATAATTTGGCCTTCTCAGCCAAAAGGACTGAAACAGATTCCATTCCCTGCAATCCAGAAATTTTATTTTTAAGAAGGCATGATAGCTGCAAATTGTTTCTTTTTCTTTACGTAGTGTAAGCTGGAGTCTCAGGATGTTTCTCCCCCCTCAGGACACGGAACCGTCTCCTAAGGGGATAGATAACGAAATGCCAGTGCATGTCTCTGAAAACTGGAGGCCTCCCAAGCGCCAGTGGAAGAAACCTCAGAAGGCAAAAATGTTCCCTTTTAGAGGCAAAGATATAGAATGCAACCAAAATGTTTGTACTCCCATATTTTCTTCAAATAAAAAAAAATTATTAATATCAAAAAAAAAATGTTCCCTTTTCCCTATAGCCGAGAAAAGCTAACACTTCTCGGACATATTCTGATTCTGATAAACTAAGGAAAATTGGGAACACACACAGAATTTCCAGTTCTCATTTTCTCGTCCCATGCGAAGCCAGATGCTAAAACGTATGACCCCATTCTGTCAGTGATGCGACACGCGTCCTTCAACGTGTTTTGTGAATCTCGGGCACAAAGACCTCAAATTTTTGTTACATCCTGTGAAGCACGACCAATAACCCCAACGTCTGCAACTCTGTTTTTCTCACCTAATATGTGTCCTGATTATAAACTATAAATTGCCATCCCTGCTTTCCGAAAGGGTCACATGCTTTTTGAGTTACCTCTATTAAGCCACAAAAGAGGCTTATGGGCACGTCCTTCTTTTCACACATGACTGGAAGTAAAATTAACCCACAACTTGGCTCTATAATTATATTTCATTATATTCTATAATTAAATTGAAACTTTCAGAGCCTTTTCAAAAATGTATATTAATAATATCCTAAGGAAATAATTAAAAATTCTTATTAAGGAGACTTGTGCCCAGAATACTTTTGAGTGCTGCTGATATTAGCTAAGAAAATCAGCAACAGCCTTAATAACCCCAAGAGGATGGTGTGACCATCCGGGGAGGCCAAACATGTCATTACATACGCAGATCAGAGGCAATTGGGCCATATTTTGCAGTTTATATTTATATTATATTATAATGTATTTATATATTATAAATATATTTTTATATATTTTATATTATATTTTGTTTTGGAAATACAAATACAGTTTATATTATAGTTTGGAAATATGTTTTATACAAAGGGGAAAATAAAACAGGACACAAAACTCAAAACATAATCAAAGCTGAAGTTTTAAAAATCTTTGCATACATTGTGGTTGGCATTTAGTGGCAATCTTACGAGTGATTTGGGTTTTCTTTTATATTCCTCTAAATTTTTTACTTTTTCTACAGTGAATGTGACTTTTTATTATTAAAAAGTATTAAAATAGCATAGGAAAGCCCAACAAAATATGTATAAGCACCCCAATACTTCTCTGTAGCATACTAACACTCTACCTGATTTTAACTCTATTTTCATAGTAAAAAAAAAAGTCAAAATATGGATGGGAAGTTGATTTATTTGTATTGCCATGGTGATTTCTGTATTTCTAGATAATGCTCCGCCTTCCTCAGAAGGGAAACATTGGTAAGAATCTATGGGTTATTTTCTGTCCACTTTTTTTTCCTTTATATCAGTATCTAAGAAATCTGCACAGCTTAAAAACAAATGTTATTCTTCAAAGCATTATTTACTTCTCTCATTATCAATATAATCCAAAAATGAATCTATCTACTGAAGACTGGAAAAACAGATAGAATTTATGGACCAAACTCTGGACCCAATGAAATCTAAAAATCGGTGGTAGTACCCTAAATTTTGAGAGAATTGAGCAAATCCCAGAAAGCATACCTAATTTCTGGAGCAATGTATTAGCACTAACAAGAACTCTACGTAGCATGCAAAATCAAAAATAACTTCTTTATGGAGAGATGAAGCTGCACACACTTGGCGTCATAGCCCAGGGCCAATAATCTATAGACTTGCCTCTGTTAACTCGATATTCTTTCCATGATTTCTCATTCAGGTGCAGTTGCCATTTCCTTGGGGATGAGGCTCATTTCCAAAAGCAATACTCTCGGACGCCCCTGTCAATTTTCGGCCCACAGGTATTCGGAGTGGGGATGTCATTGTTCTCTGAAAGGCAGTTCCCACGCTCGTAGGCAGCATTTGGAAGCACAGGTTTTCTTGTTCAATGTCTCTGTCGAGTGTCCCACGACCGTCTCATGAGCGCAATTTCAAGCTGTCCTTTTGTCAGAGATGCCCAGATTTGCTGTCACCAGGCTGAGGGGTGCCACTCTGATGCCCCTTCCCCAGTGTGTCCCGTCCTAAAACAAGAGAGGTGGAAGTAGAGGGCCCCAAGAGCAGCCGGCATGGAGTACGACGAGCAATAGAAAAGGCATGCGTGGCACAAGCAGGAGAGCGGGGTTCACAGCTGTTCCTGGGCTGGGGACTTGGGGACGCCGGACCTCAGCAGGAAGCCTCCCCTTCAATAATGAAACACACTGACACAACTGATCGTGCCCGAAGGAGTAAAACTCACATTCTCATTTGCAAACAGCTATAACATGCGCAGAATACTGTGCAGATTTATAGCTACTCAGCACTTCTTGCCTTGTGGGTGAAAGTTGAAACAGAAACATTATACAATAGTTTCACAAATGGATACATATGAACAAGCTTACCGTGAACAGAGTTTACTATGCTAGTAGATCAATACTTTTAAAACATAAAGTTTGTTATCATCCCGGCTCAAGGCTATAAAAGAATGTGTCATTTTAGCTCAGGAACAAAGAGATGGAAGTGCCTATCGTTTTTTTTATTTTTTCTATGACTTTTACAATTTGTGGACCCGCATCCATTCATATGCCTAATATGCTGAGAATGAGCAGTGAGAACAAAATGACCATCCAGACTGGTTCTTTGAAGAGTGACATCAGCCTAGACACTCTGGCGTGGCCATCGTTGAGTCAGTCGTGCCCACCAACATTTGTAAGGACTTGGCAGTGCACGTGGGGACCACCAGGAATGGGCACGGACCAGGGAAGGGGGACTTTAGGAGTGCACAAGGGAGAAGCGATGGCAGTGTCTGTGCACGTACCAAGAAAAATGGGCAGAGCAAATGACACTGCTGATGTAGCTTCACTTACAGCCTAAACTTCATTTTGTTAAGTCACTCATGAATCGATGGGCACTTAGGTTGATTCCACATCTTTGTGATTGTGAATTGTGCTGCAATAAACATTCAAATGCAGTTGTCTTTTTGATAAAATGACTTCTTTTCTTTTGGGTAGATACCCAGTAGTGGGCTTTCTGGATTGGAATGGTAGGTCTACTCTTAGTTCTTTGAGGAATCTCCACACAACCTTCGATAGAGGTTGTACTAATTGGCAGTCCCACCAATAGTGAATAAGTGTTCCTTTCTCTCTGCACCCATGCCAGCATCTGTTGTGTTTTTTTTTTGACCTTTTAATAATATGGCCATTCTCACTGGGGTAAGATGATATCTCATTGTGAAACACTTTATTTTTGAAAGCTTTGTTTTCTTTAACCCAAATTGAAGAATCCTTGACCTGGAAACATCATTTCAGAATTCTGCAGAAGTGAGCGCTCCCGCCTGCTAGGCTCAGCATGTGCCTGTCTCCGTAGCTTCAAATCTTCTCCATTGTGGGACAGCCTTACACGCAAAGCTCTCCAGGACCCAGCTTTTGATTGCCACCTGGAACTTTCCTTAAATGCCCAGCCCTTTGAATCTTTCTACTCCTCCCAAACCTCTTTAACCAAACAGAATTCACCCTTCTCCTAACCCTCCTCCTATGAGGAATTATCTTGGCACAAATCAGATCTACTTACACCGAGCAATGCCTGGGAGTCCTGGCTGACCCCCTCTTTCTTCGACCCTCAGCCAATCCTCTCCCAATCCCAAACTCTCCCTCTCCAAGCCATTGTCTTCTCTGCTGCCCTGAGGCTCCTGCCACACTCAGGACTAACTTTCCTCCTGCATGGTTGCTCTGTGGTCTTCCATGGTCCCTTTCCCCCTGTCCAGCATCCATACCACGCTAACTTTAGTTCATCTTCCACATTGGTGCCAGTGGAACTTTATCAACCCAAATCCATACAAAGTCCTTCAGTGAGATTTCATTGTCTCCTCTAGTGCCGCCTTCCAGCTATGGATGAGAGTCTTTCCTGATCTGTCCCCACGCACTGTTACCATCCTGGACAGGTACAGGTTGCTCAGCCAGGTACAGGTTACACAAGCCTACCCATAGCCTCCTGAATGAGGCATGCCCTCTCCTACCTTCTTGCACCTACTCTGCCCAGTGAAGCCCAATTTCCTCCAAGCCTGCACTAAAGCAGCCTTTTGGGCAAGCTTTTCCTGGCCTCCTCATGCCAGGGAAACTGCCCTTCTTCTGGACTCTCAATGCACCGGCCATGACCTTCATGGCAGCATTCGAACCCTGCACTGTGATGACCGGGTTCTCTGTTTCCACCACAAAGACTTTGCCTGGGGGTTTACCTGTCCATCTTATCATTCAATCCTGGTCCACGAAGGGCATCCTGAAAGGTTTTGTAGAATAAGCAAATGAAAAAACACATGATTCAAATAGATATAGAATCACAGGTAATCCTAATTAGACCACGTCCTGCTTAGCTTTAAGGAAGATGAGGGAATGAACCAAGTTAAAAGTGTTAGCATGGTAAAGAATATAATGTGAGAAAAATGGAGGCAAGAATAGTAGCATATTGCCAGAAAAATGGATTCATTAAGAAGGGATTCTT
>VSMD01000841.1:0-10325 GCA_008750895.1 Mirza zaza
CTGAGGCAGGAGGATTGCTTGAGCCCAGGAGTTTGAGGTTACTGTGAGCTAAGCTGACGCCACGGCACTCACTCTAGCCTGGGCAACAAAGTGAGACTCTGTCTCAAAAAAAAAAAAAAAAAAAATAATTGGCCAACTAATATATATATATAGAAAAAATTAGCCGGGCATGGTGGCATATGCCTGTAGTCCCAGCTACTCAGGAGGCTGAGGCAGAAGGATTGCTTGAGCCCAGGAGTTTGAGGTTGCTGTGAGCTAGGCTAACGCCACAGCACTCACTCTAGCCTGGGCAACAAAGCGAGCCTGTCTCACAAAAAACAAACAAACAAACAAAAACCTGGGCCTTGGTGCGGTGGCTGACACCTGTTATCCCAGCACTTTGGGACACCAAAGTAGGGTGATTGATTGAGGCCAGGAGTTAGACACCAGCCTGGGCAACATAACGAGATCCTGTTATACCAAAAAATTAGAAAATTAGCCAGGCATGGTGGCACATGCCTGTAGTCCCAGCTACTTGGAAGGCTGAGGCAGAAGGATTGCTTGAGCCCAGGAGTTCAAGGCTGCAGTGAGCTATGACTGTGCCACTGCACTTCAGCCTGGACAACAAAGCAAGACCCTGTCTTTAAAACAAGAAAAGAAAAAACCCGATGAGGGCTGACCTTTCATTTTGCTTTTTTTTAGAGACTGTGTCTCATTATGGTGCCCAGGCTGGAGTGCAGTGGCTATTTACAGGCATGATCATAGCATACTACAGCCTCAAACTCCTGGGCTCAAGTGATCTTCCTGCCTCAGCCTCCCAAGTAACTGGGACTACAGGTATTTACCACCATGCCTAATTTTGAATTTGTTT
Source organism: Mirza zaza (assembly GCA_008750895.1). Classification (NCBI taxonomy): domain Eukaryota; kingdom Metazoa; phylum Chordata; class Mammalia; order Primates; family Cheirogaleidae; genus Mirza; species Mirza zaza. Next base: position 851 of record VSMD01000841.1, read on the forward strand.
ATTTAAGTTTTTTTTTTTTTTTGAGACAGAGTCTCACTCTGTTGCCCAGGCTAGAGTGAGTGCCTTGGCATCAGCCTAGCTCACAGCAACCTCAAACTCCTGGGCTCAGCGATCCTACTGCCTCAGCCTCCCCAGGAGCTGGGACTACAGGCACGCGCTGCCATGCCCGGCTAATTTTTTGTATATATATTTTTTAGTTGGTCAATTAATTTCTTTCTATTTTTGGTAGAGACGGGGTCTCGCTCAGGCTGGTTTCGAACTCCCGACCTCGAATAATCGCCTGCCTCGGCCTCCCAGAGTGCTAGGATTACAGGCGTGAGCCACCGCGCCCGGCCATATTTAAGTTATTATTTGTGTATTTATGTATTATGTGTATTTGAATATTATGTTACAAAAAGTAGACTGTGGTTTTTTTCCAGTAGTTTTTAGCCATAATTAAAGTTTTGGCTGAAATGTGCTAATATTTGTTACTCCTTACCAAATCCTACCTTATCTCATGACAAACTGTGAAATCTTGTAAGATTTCACTTGTAGTAACCTTACCAAGCAACTAACTGGGGTCTCTACCCTGAAACTAGATTTTTAAGTATCTGCTCTCAGTTATGATGAAGATGTTAGTATCTTTCCTCCGAGCCACAAAATGCAAGTCTTTCCTCATCTCTTGAGCAAATTAAACCAGCTAGGCTGTTTACTACAGAACTCAAACATAAGCCATAAAAAAGGCTTATCATTACCCCATCAAAGCTTGGAAACTTAATATAATTATCAAATTATTTTATTACATTCTTTCTCCCAGCACTATCAGGTTTTTTTTTTTCTTTTCTTTTTTTTTTTGAGTGTTGTCTTTTACCAACAGAAACAGCAGCACAAAAAGAGCCTTTGCTGCTGACTCTAGGGTAGCCATCCACTTTTACACTGAAGGGTTGGTGGTTTCTTTCTTTCTTTCTTTTTTTTTTGAGACAGTCTCACTCTGTTGCCTGGGCTAGAGTGCTGTGGCGTCAGCCTAGCTCACAGCAACCTCAATCCTGGGCTCAAGTGATCCTGCTGCCTCAGCCTCCCGAGTAGCTGGGACTACAGGCATGCGCCACCATGCCTGGCTAATTTTTTCTATATATTTTTAGTTGGCCAATTAATTTATTTCTATTTTTTTTAGTAGAGATGGGGTGTCACTCATGCTCAGGCTGGTTTCAAACTCCTGACCTTGAGCGATCTACCTGCCTTGGCCTCCCAGAGTGCTAAGATTACAGGAGTGAGCCACCGTGCCCAGCCAGGATTTAATTGCCTTGAATATTGTGTCCATGAATAAAAATTATAATAGTACATTTGTCCTAATCAAATCTGACATTTTTATTGATCCTGATAATAGATCAAATCTATTTGAGATAATTTTGCTATTTAAAAAATATTGTGGGCCGGGCGCAGTGGCTCACGCCTGTAATCCTAGCACTCTGGGAGGCCGAGACGGGCAGATTGCTCGAGGTCAGGAGTTCGAAACCAGCCTGAACAAGAGCGAGACCCAGTCTCTACTATAAATAGAAAGAAATTAATTGGCCAGCTAATATATATATAGAAAAAATTAGCTGGGCATGGTGACGCATGCCTATAATCCCAGATGCTTGGGAGGCTGAGGCAGGAGGATTGCTTGAGCCCAGGAGTTTGAGGTTGCTGTGAGCTGGGCTGACGCCATGGCACTCATTCTAGCCTGGGCAATAAAGTGAGACTCTGTCTCAAAAAAAGAAAAAAAAAATATTGTGGGGCTGGGCATGGTGGCTTATGCCTATAATCCTAGCACTCTGGGATGCTGAGGCAGGAGGATTGCTTGAGGTCGGGAGTTTGAGACCAGCCAGAGCAAGACCCTGTGTCTACCAAAAAACAGAGAAAATTAGCCTCTACCGAAAATAGAAAAAATTAGCCGGGCATGGTGGCGCATGCCTGTAGTCCCAGCTACTCGGGAAGCTGAGGCAGGAAGATCGCTTGAGCCCAGGAGTTTGAGGTTGCATAGAGCTGTGATGATGCCACTACACTCTACCCAGGGTGACAGAGACTCTCAAAAAAATAAATAATTGCATAAAATAAAATTAAATAAATAAAAAATACTGTTTATGGTGAAAGGGAGTATATTTACTTAAGGAGACTGTGTATCAAACCTGAACATTTCTTTTCGATTGTTGTTCTTTTGCATGCCAGCAGTTTTGCCATCTTTGTTACTCAGTAGTTAAGAACTGTTTTTGTTAAAATTTGCTTGTCCCTCTGCTTGTAAGTACCACCCAAAGGCTAGTCAACTAACTACTGTTTCTGGCACACAGAAAATGCTCAATAAATATTTATGAATAAATGAACCTCTCATGTGTCTCATATTCCTCACCAATAAAAGCAGATAATAATGCCTAGCAAATATCTAAATAGGTGACGGCTGGCAGAATCAAAGAAGCTTGCACAAATCACTGTATGAACAATGCTAGCTCCTGTTGTTTTCCTGAGGGTAGGACTATTAGAGTCCTCTCTTAGAATTTTCTGTACTCAGGATAAGACTCTGCCCACAAGGGTTCTCTAGACCCCATACTAGAAAGAGAAAATCCGGACATTCAGTTCACTCTGCCTCCTGTTCCTTGCCGTTTTCCTCACCAATTAAATAGCTGGGGAAGAGAAAGGGGTAGGTATAGTCCTGGTGCCAGAGGAATGTACCCAGATTCAGGCAGACCAACCACTTTGGAGAAGCAAGAATTTGGTTTGAGGCTGGGCACTGGGATTACAGTGCCTCAGGCCTGTAATCCCAGCACTTTGGGAGGCCGAAGCGGAAGGATTGAGGCCAGGAGTTTGAGAGCAGCCTGGGCAACATAGGGAGACTCTGTCTCTACAAAAGATAAGGTGTGGCAGTGTGTACCTGTAGTCCCAGCTACTCTGAAGGCTGAAGCAAGAGGATCCCTTGAGCCCAGGAGTTTGAAGCTGCAGTGAGCTATGACTGTGCCACTGCACTCCAGCCTATAAGACAAAGCAAGACCCTGTCTCTAAAAAAAATAAAAATAAAAAAAAAAAAAAGGATTGAGTTTGAGTGGAGAGTAATGAGAGGTACCCAAACCAGGCACATTTATGCAAATGGTGGCCTTTAATACCAAGAAAGACCATGCAGAATGACAGAATAAAACCTCAGAGAGTGGTGCTGAGCCAACCTTTCACAGGACCCTAAAACCTGATCTAGTTACAGAATAAATCAATGTATTTACATTTTTGTTTGCCCTGAAAACCCAGGGAAGGTCTGAAGCCTGAGGCCTTCTATCCTTACTTCTTTCCTCTTCCTCCTTCTCTTCCCGTCTCCTTACCTTCTTTGACTTCCTCAATTCTTTCCCTTCTCTCTCTGCCTCTCCTTTCCTCCTTTTCATTTTTGTCCTCTCCATTTTCTCCTCATTCTCCTTACCATCTACCCATCTATTCCACCAAGCCCCTCAGCCCTGCCTCCCTTGGGTTCAGTTTCCAGGCTTAGGGTGGGGAGGCAAGAAAGGGTCCTCAGCCCAGGGAGCACTTGGTGTTTTTCTTGTCACAGGTTTTCAGGTCAGTGCTGGGAGGCATGTTGCCATTTCCCTAGAGGGAGAAAGGTATGGGTAAAGGTGTGAATGGCTAGTTGGGATATGAAGCTATGAACTGTTTGAAGTCAACCCACCCTCATGGGAAATCTTAGCATTGTTCCCCTCCTCAGTTCTTACCCCCAACACACACACACACACACACACACACACACACACACACACACACACACACACACACACACACACACACACACACAGAGTTGTCCCTAGCCCAGCAGAACCCACTTACTGATTTCCGGCTTCCTGACTTGAGCAAGATGTCCCGGGCCAGGGAACTAAAAGCCTAAGGGCAGGGGGGTGGGGAGGGATTGGTCAGAGCAGTTTGGAGGGGAAGACTATCTTTCATCTCTTCGAGGGGGACAGGTCTCACCTCATCCACGTTCATACTGGATTTAGCACTTGTTTCAAAAAATCGGATTCCGTGTTCTCGAGCCAACTGTAGGGGGTGAAGTGGGAAGGAGAGAATTGGATTAAGGGCAGTACCCAAGTCCTCTGCAAACCAACTTCATCTTGGCCCTCCCAGCTCAGTTCTAGAACACTGCCCAGCGTGACCCTCACCTTATCAGCCTGCTCCTTCTGCACCTTCCTCTTGGCCTCCATGTCACACTTGTTTCCCAGCAAGAGGCGCTCCACTCCAGCTGAGGCATTCTGGGGGCAAAGGGTAAGACAAGTAAAAGTTGGGTCTGGCCTATTCTCATTGCCCCTCACTTCATCCTCCAGGCTCTAACCAGTTCCCCCAACTCATTTGGAGGGTCCTCACCTCTTTGATGCTTTTCATCCAGTTCTGAATATTCTCAAAGGACTTCTCATCTGTGATGTCATATACTAGGATAATGCCCTGGGGGATGGCAAATTTCACTTTGGACTATATTCCTGTTTAGGCTCCCTGCTGCCCTCTAAGTGACCCTGCAAGTTCCATCATGGGTCTAAACACTACGAAGTGTTGGGCCTTCTGCAACCCACATTGTGACCCCCCCATTTTTCCCTGCCCTAACCCTGGACCCTTTGTACTCATAAAATTATATTCTCTTTTTAAAATTTATTTTATTTTTTTACTTCGTAAGGGAGGTAAGGAACTCATAAAACTATATTCTACTGCCTCATGCCCTCATCTCTTGTCCAGACCCACACTTCATACCATGGCTCCGCGGTAATAGGCAGTAGTTATTGTCTTGAATCGCTCTTGGCCAGCTGTGTCCCTGGAGGAGTAGAAGGTTTAAAGGATGGGGTGGGATGGGGGAAGGGATTTCCAAGGGAAGAATTCCTCCCCTAGGAATGTAGCTTTTGCAACATGGTGGGGCTAAAAGGGAAAGAATGAGGAAATAATAAAGGGGAAAGGAAAGAAAGACAGTTGGGCTGACTTGAGAAGATGGCACAGGCCTGAGAAACAAGATGTCTCTTGTTTGCTCACTGAATGCTAACCCTGTGTCAAGTACTGAGCATGTATCGTTTTATGCCTGTGTATCACTTTTATTGAATCCTTACTCTAACCTTGTTAGACATGTTTTATTGTCCCTGTTTTACAAATGAGGAAACAGATTTGGAATGGCTGAATAACTAATGAGGGTCAGGCGGCAGGTAAGTAACAGAACCAGGATTTGAACCTCAGTGTGCTCTTATGTGTCATATCAGTATGCCTCCACTAAGCCTCATTCCACTTAAACACGTTCAGGGGCTCCAGCTTCCTTATGGCAGCTAGGTCAAACCTCTACATTGGCTTTGTGGGCTCTCCATCGTTTAAAGAGAGCATGAGACTTGGAGTTAAGTCTTAATTCTGCTATTTGCCATTTAACTGCTGATAGTCTGTTTGCACATTGTAGGAAATAAACATTTGTTGTTAAATTCAGAGAATACTCTGGAGCCAGAGGAGGCAAGAATTATAAACAAACAAACAAGCTGGGAGAGCAGTAACAGTGATGGAAGGACAGCTGAGAAAGGTGAGGAAAATGGACAGAAGTGCTGGAAGGAACAATCAGGAAAGGGTGAGAAAAACAGATGGGAAAAAATGGATGTAGGAAGTAAATGGGGAAGTCTGGTTAGGTGTCCTGGGGGATTCACTCACCAGACTTGCAGTTTGATCTTCTTCCCCTCTATTTCCACAGTGCGGATCTTGAAATCAATTCCTAGGGGAGGAAGGTGTGCACCAAAGTTGAGATGTGTGTGTGTGTGTGTGTGTGTGTGTGTGGTGAGAGAGGCAGGAATGGAGCGATGGCAATGCCAGAATGCCAGAAATTCTGCAGGGCAGCAATCTTGTTGGAAATGCAGAGCTAGAGAATTTTCCTAAAGCTATTTTATTGTTGTTGTTGTTGTTTTAGAGACAGGGGTCTCACTATATTGCCTAGTCTGGTTGTGAACTCCTAGGCTCAAGCGATCCTCCTGCCTCAGCCTCTGGAGTAGCTGAGACTACAGGCGTGCACCACTGCACCCCGCTCCTAAAGCTGTATCTGTATAGCAAGAATGTCTTTTACTTAGATTTTGGAGGTGCGAAGGTGATGAAAATTCTACAGGGGGGCTTACAACCCTCATACCACCTCTTGGGCTCCCTCAGCGGCGCCAGCTGACAACCCTCTCAATTCAGTCTCCGTCTGCCCCCAATATTACTTTCATGCTCCTCTTCCCTTCTGCTTTTTAGAGCCCTCTACTCTTGGTACTTCACCCACCCTCTTTTAAAGAGTAAAGGAAAAAGTAGCTGATGCCAGTCAATGTGAATTAACTAGTGGGCCAAGCTTGGAATTAAGAGTCTGAGGCTAAAAAGGATTCCTCCTGGGACTGAATTAGGAAAGAGGGGCACTTTTCCTTTCCCTTTGTAACCAGAATTGTCTTGAGACTCTTCCTGTCTTATTTCCCAGGCCAGAGGAGATCAGAAGGGAGGAGGGGAGACAATGTTCTTCTTACTGGAAACTTGGGCACCTCCCCCAGGCCTGCGTGGAGCCCCAGGGAGGAGGTCGAGTCACCAGGCTGACTCAGACCCCAAAAGTCCCCTCATTTCCACCTTCCTCACCAGGCTGACTGCATATTCATGATCACAGGCCTTGGGCCACGCTCCAGCACACCCAGCTGCCCTATTCCACCCTCCCAGACCACTGAGTTGAGGGGCAGGGAGACTGGGAAGTAGATGGTAAGGTGCGGATGCAATGGGAGAGCCTGAAGCCCATGGGACAGAAAGAGGCTAGGAGAACCGGGAGACAGAAGTTGGGTGAGAGGAATATAGGAACTGTGGAGAGTGGATCAAGAGAGTTCCAGGTGGATGGGGGAGGGAAAAGAGGAACTGAGAGGAAAAGAGAGAAGGGTTCATGTGGATTTGGGGAGACTAGGGAGACTAAGTACCAAGAAAATGAGGGGCTGGCAGCCACTGAAGAGTTACCTGGAGGCTTCAGGGGGGTTAGAGGTTTGGGTACCATCCAGAATTTAGGCTCCTAGAGTTTAGGAGCCTCACTCTAAGGGGGCGGAAATGTGGGGCCACTGGTGATCTAGGAGCTCGAGGTCGCGAGGGGGAGGCGGGGGTCTGGGATATGGCCAGTGGGCTCACCGATGGTGGAGATGTACGTGTTGTTGAAGTTGTCCTCTGCAAAGCGAATGATCAGACAAGTCTTGCCCACCCCCGAGTCCCCGATCAGCAGCAACTTGAAGAGGTGGTCGTAGGCTTTGGCCATGGCGGACACTGGGGGAGCCGGGGGAGGGGTGGGGAAGCGCCGGCACTGGTAGGCGGGATTGGAGGGTTGGCGGACAGAGCCCGGGCCAGGAAGAAGTTTTCCTCCCTCTCCCCGCCCAGGCTCCGGGAAAGAGGAGAGGCGGCCCTCCCCGGCGCTCCACCCCCGCCCGCCCACCGCTCTGGGCAGGCCGCGGAGGCCGGCCCGGCCCGGCGTGGTTCGCTTGGCTTTTCCCTCCCAGCCTGGCCGGGCCTGTCTCCCTCGGTGTTTCCCACCGCCTTTTGCTAACTGGCGTTGTCCTCTTTTGACCTCCCTCTTCCATCCTGAGGGCAGAGAGGTTGGGTAAAGGAAAGTGAGGTTTAAACAAGAAGATACGGGAAGCGGAATTTTAGAGGGATCGGGGCAAGGGAAAGGAGTTTCAGGAATAAGGTCGAAGTAGGGATGCCACTGGAGACTGACAAAAATCGGGAGCTGATTTTTAGAGGGGCTATGCGAGGAAGTTAGAAGTTGGGTGACGACGGGTTTCTGGGGACCCTGCAAAAGGCAGTCCTAGAATTCTCGTGCTAGTGTCGCAAGCCCTTAGCTCTAAGGATCCCAACTCCCTTAGAAAAAAGCGGGAAGCCCAGAAGTAGGGGGTTATTTGTTAAGTCAGTCTGCCCCCTGGTGGAATGCAGTGAAAATTTAAATTAATTATAACACCGAATCAGCCCTACCCCATCCCAACGCAAACACACACAGCCCACCTAGACACATTGTAGGGCTTCAGGCGGAACAGTCTGGGACCACATGTGTGATTTCTCTGACCAAATAGCTCAGGAAGACAGAAATTGGGACTGAAAACATCATTCTTCACATGGATATTTTGATATGGCCCTCTTTTTTTTTTATTTTATTTATTTTTTATTTTTCTCCCCGCCCTGATATGGCCCTCTTAAAGTGCAGTACTCCTGATACCTCACTGAATAGAGTGTGAAGGTGTAGTCTTGGCAACCAGGAGGTGAACTATGACGAGCAGAGCCTGGCTGTAAAGAAACAAGTTTAGGGCAAGCATGGTGGCTCACGCCTGTAATCCTAGCACTCTGGGAGGCCGAGGCCGGTGGATGGCTCAACGTCAGGAGTTCGAAACCAGCCAGAGCAAGAGCGGGACCCCGTCTATACTATAAATAGAAAGAAATTAATTGGCCAACTAATACATATAGAAAAAATTAGCCGGGCATGGTGGCGCATGCCTGTAGTCCCAGCTACTGGGGAGGCTGAGGCAGCAGGATTGCTTGAGCCCAGGAGTCTGAGGTTGCTGTGAGCTAGGCTGACGCCACGGCACTCACTCTAGCCTCAGCAACAAAGTGAGACTCTGTCTCAAAAAAAAAAAGAAACAAGTTTATCTCTGCCTTTGGAAAAAATTATTCAAAGTATCTGCTTTTCTAACAATGGGTCAGTAAAATTGTCCTTGTATAAGGATGTGTACTGATCGTGAAAAGGTATCTTTGAACACTTCACATATCCTTGTCACATTCTGTGTCCATATTTGTCCCTTCTGAAACACAACTATTCACTCTCCTTTTGTTCATTCTCTCACCTCTCATTATCTCTTCAAGCTGTATCACAAACTTGTCTTCCCTATTTCTTCTCACTGACCAAACCACATCTCATCAGTTCTTTAAATTACTCTTCAATTTTCATGGGTTATGCTGATAAAAATCCATTAGTTCTTTCACTTTTTATCTTATTTTGCCTCGATCTAGACTTTTCATCCACAGCAATATATTAATATTATTCTTAGCCAACCCTCTGAACTGTACTGATGCTGGAATATACCTGCTTTCAGTGGACCCTTATAGTACTCTCTCCTTAGCTCCCAAAGCCTCAGCAACAATGCCTTTCCCCCTCACTTATGCCTTGGATTTTTTTTTTTTTTTTTTTTTTTGAGACAGAGTCTCACTTTATTGCCCAGGCTAGAGTGAGTGCCATGGCGTCAGCCTAGCTCACAGCAACCTCAAACTCCTGGGCTCAAGCAATCCTGCTGCCTCAGCCTCCCAAGTAGCTGGGACTACAGGCATGTGCCACCATGCCCGGCTAATTTTTTTTTTCTATATATATTAGTTGGCCAATTAATTTCTTTCTATTTATAGTAGAGATGGGGTCTCGCTCTTGCTCAGGCTGGTCTTGAACTCCTGAGCTCAAATGATCCGCCCACCTCGGCCTCCCAGAGAGCTAGGATTACAGGCTTGAGCCACCGCGCCC
>VSMD01000844.1:0-25742 GCA_008750895.1 Mirza zaza
CCGTGCAGCCGTGTCACGTGTCATTTAGAGTCCCGAGCATATCACTAGAGTCCCGTGCAGCCGTGTCACGTGTCATTTAGAGTCCCGAGCATATCACTAGAGTCCCGCGCAGCCGTGTCACGTGTCATTTAGAGTCCCGAGCATATCACTAGAGTCCGTGCAGCCGTGTCACGTGTCATTTAGAGTCCCGAGCATATCACTAGAGTCCGTGCAGCCGTGTCACGTGGCATTTAGAGTCCCGAGCATATCACTAGAGTCCCGTGCAGCCGTGTCACGTGGCATTTAGAGTCCCGTGCATATCACTAGAGTCCCGTGCAGCCGTATCTCGTGGCATATATCACGTGGCATTCAGGTGCAGCTGTAACACCTGGTTTCTAGAATCCCCTGCAGCTGCATCACGTGTAGCTTCGTGTCGCCATCGTCACGACCATGGTGCAGAATGGGTCCCTCCCACAGGGCTCCCTCCTGCCACCCTGGTGTGGTTGCCCCAGCCCTGACCCTGGCAGCCACCCCCATCTATGAGAATTTTATGTAAATCGAGTCCGACAGGATGTGGGCTTTGTTCATCCAGCATGGTCCCCGTGAGTGCCATCGATGTGGTATGTATCAAGAAATTGCTCCTTAGCCACCCACCCACGCAGGGACATGAACGGCTGTTTCCACCGGGGGCCGTCCCGAGGGAAGCCGCTGTGGACGTCCACGTGTGGGTTTCGTCTGCACCTGCGCCTTCATTTCTCTGGGATGGATTCCCAGGAATGCAAGGGCTGGTCACATAGAGATCGATTGTACGTTTAGGTTTAAAAGAAATCACTAAAATGTTCCCAGAGTGGCTGTACCATTTTATATTCCCACCAGCAATTTATGAGTACCTAGTTTTTCCACATCTTAACCAGTATTTGGTGGTGTCGCTATTTTTTTTCTTTGTTAGCCATTCTGACGGGCGTGTAGCGGCAGCTCGCTGTGGTTTAGCTCACGTTTCCCTGACGGCTGGTGACGTGGGCACCCTCCGCGTGTTTATTGCCGTCTACACGTCCTCTTTGGCGAAATGTTTCTTCAAGCCAAAGTGCCCATGTTCTACTGCAGGTTTTTCCTATTGAGTTTTGAGAGCTTTTTACACATTCTGGAAACAGTCCTCTGTGGGTGTGGGATTTGCACGTTCCTGCAAGTCTGCATTTTTTTTTTCCTACAACAGGATCTTTCACAAAGCAAAAAGACTTTAATGTTGATGAATCCAGTTTATCAAATTCTCCTTTCATGGATCACGCTTTTGATGTCAAGTGTGAGAGCTCCTGCCTAGTTCTTGATCCTGAAGATATTCTCCTGTGATTTCCCTAAAAATTTTATTTAGGCCAAGGTTCACCTTTGGTGTCCAAATGTCCAACGCTGTTTGTCACAAGGGCTATTCTTCCTCCATTGATGTGTTTTTGCCCTTTTGTCCAAAATCAGTTGGGCATATTTATGTGGGTCTGATAGCTACACTTTATTTTATTTTATTTTTTTTGAGACAGAGTCTGGCTTTGTTGCCCAGGCTGGAGTCAGTGCCGTGGCGTCAGCCAAGCTCACAGCAACCTCAAACTCCTGGGCTCAGGCGATCCTCCTGCCTCAGCCTCCCGAGTAGCTGGGACTACAGGCATGCGCCACCATGCCTGGCTAATGTTTTCTATATATATTAGTTGGTCAATTAATTTCTTTCTATTTTTTAGTAGAGACGGGGTCTCGCTGTTGCTCAGGCTGGTCTCGAACTCTTAAACTCAAACGATCCACCTGCCTCGGCCTCCCAGAGTGCTAGGATTACAGGTGTGAGCCACAGCGCCCGGCCTGATAGCTACACTTTTTAACCACTTCGGTACGGTGCTCACCGGCCGCGAAACCTCGCCCACAGCCGGCACTCACAGTCTGCACCATAGCTTGTGCTGTGCATTGACGACGGATCCGGTTTGCTCTTTTGTGACGAGGAAAGCTTTAAAGCACTGAAAGCTTGTTTTACTTTACAGGCAGCTTTACTTATAAATCAGAATAGGTAACATGTACATATATGTTTTCATTACGTTATTTTCAAATGTTCACACTTTTATTTTGATAAATGAAAAATTAGAAAAGTCATATCACGGCTGTCGGCTAAAGTCGCTGTGCGCGTTCATCTGTGGATATCGACTGTAGTCAGCGCTGGTACCGAAGTGGTTAAAGTTAAGAAAAGTAAAATTGGCTGGGCGCAGTGGCTCGTGCCTGTAATCTTAGCTCTCTAGGAGGCTGAGGCGGGCGGATCACTCAAGGTCAGGAGTTCGAAACCAGCCTGAGCAAGAGGGAGACCCTGTCTCTACTTTAAGTAGAAAGAAATTAATTGGCCAACTAACATATATAGAAAAAATTAGCCAGGCATGGTGGCGCATGCCTGTAGTCCCAGCTACGGGAGGCTGAGGCAGGAGGATCTCTTGAGCCCAGGAGTTTGAGGTTGCTGTGAGCTAGGCTGATGCCACGGCACTCACTCTAGCCTGGGCAACAAAGCCAGACTCTGTCTCAAAAAAAAAAAAAAAAAAGAAAAGTAAAATTAATTTTTAAATTTACTCAGTATATTCAAAATAGCGTGGTTTCAACGTGTGACCAGTACAAACCGTTGTCGATGAGAGAGATTTTGCATTCTGTCTTTTTGCCAAGTCTTGGTGATCCCGTGTGTACTTCATACCTAGAACACAGCTCAGTTCGGACTTGCCACACTTCGAGTGCCGATGCCACGTGTGGCTTGAGGTCACCGGACTGGCCAGCGTGGGTCTGTACGGATTGGTGACCTGCTTTTTTTTAAAGAAAAAAAAAAATACGTTCTCTGGCCAGTCCTTTCTCGTAGACTCCTCTTCCCTCATCCTTAGTGGCGAGCGGTGCAGGCAGGAGGTCAGAAGAGGGATCTGTTGCCTGTGCTAGGTAGGGCGGCAGTCCTTAGCCTGGCTCTGGGCTGGGATTCCGGAAGTCACCAGCCTAGTGTGTCACCCAGGGGAGCTGCTGCCCGGTGGCGCCCTTGCACCTGGCGGCTCATCTAGAGACCAGGCTATTGCCGACCGCCTTCCAGAGTGCAGACAGCCTGCACAAAGCTGACCTCTTTCTGTTCGAGCTGTCAGGCCAGGGAGGAAATAGGGCATCAGCCCTCCTGCACCAGGAAGGAGGAAGTCCGGGCTTCTGCAGAGGCAGCTCCCCCGGGACTGGCACTCCCGGCATCACCAGGGCTGTCACCAGGGCTGTCGAAGGTCGGAGAAATGAGACCCGTCAGCCTTCTCCGACGAGACAGACAGCCGCGCTGGGAGGGCTTGATGCAACCCGGCTGACTGGTTGCACCGGGGCTCGTGGACGCCCTCGGGAGCTGAGCTGCCCCCTGGTGCGAGGAGCCGCCCTTGGGGGCAGGAAGCCAGAGGCCCCCGGGGCCCCCTGCTCTTGCATCAGCAGCCCCGGCAGGGCCCCGGAGGCCCACGTGGGTTTCCAGAGATCCGAGCGTGAGGTCACAGGCGCCCAGAGGCAGTGACGTGGCAGCACCCCCCGGGGCAGTCGGGGAGCTCGTGTGGGGCCTTTGGGACTCCACGCCTGGCTGTTGTAACGTGACCCAGCCGCTGACGAAATCCTCCCAAAAAGTCGGCAGGGGGGCAGGCAAACGACCTTTCGACTGGCAGTAGAAATACTGTGGTACCCGCGTCTGTTTGCCCTCCCGGCCTTCCCTGCAAAGCAAACAGAAAGGGCATTTCTCACGTGGATTTTCCTTTCAGTCCGACCAGTCCAGGCTTACGCACCTGCGCTGCGGGGGCAGAGGACAAAGGGCGCCTGGTGGCCGCCACCCCCGAGCACAGAACGTGCTTCCTTGCTGCGGGGAACCTGCTTTAGGAACCTGAAAATAGGGTTTCCCTGACAGCCGAGGGCAGCCGGACACACAGCCACACTCGTCCACCTCCCGGCCCTTGGAAGGGACCGGCTGGTAGAAGCAGGTAGCCTCAGCCGAGCCCCTCCTTCCTTGGCCCTAGGTGGTGACGCAGGGGGTCTCCAAGTGGGGGACCCTGGAGCCAAGTCCCTGGGCCACGTCCTGGCTCTGCCTGGTTGTGTGTGCTGGCTGGCCGTTACCCTCATGGGCTCAGTGTCCCCGCTGCACGGCGAGGCTGGTGCTGCCATCTCCCTGTGAGACCGCCGTGAGGACTGGCATCGGAGCACCGGCCCGGCTCCCGCGTGGGCTGGGGCTGGCGTTGGCTCCTCCAGCATGTGGCCTCACCTCGGGTCCCTGGAGGGGGGACAGTGAGACCAGCCCCTGGGGCTAGATGGCCAAATGCCACTTGCGTGACATTTTGTTCGGTGGTTTCCAGGGTGGGGTGCAGGCTCTCTGGTTAGAGAGGAGGCTTCTTTTGAGGGGCTCAGGAGCAGGAGGTGCTGGGGGCAGGGGGTGCCAGGGCTGGGGTGATGTGAGAGCAAGGAGGTGGAAGTGGGGTGTCCTGGCAGGAGGGGGGGCTAGAGGCTGTCTCGTGGTCACTGGGGAAGGCGGCAGGGAGGGAGAGGAAAGGAGACCCAGGACCTCAAAGACGGGGGTGGGTGGTAGACGTGCCCCCCCCCCCCCGCCCCCGGGGCGCCTAGCGGCTGGCGGTTGGGGCAGGACCGGTGGGCTGTGCAGGCATCAGGATCTGTCTTGCTTCTGTAAATATTTAAACACTGGGAGGATTATTTTTGGTAGCTACGGTCTCTCTGCCCGCCTGGCGGGCTGCCGGGACGGGTGTCGAGTGACACCAGGCGCACGGCAGCCCTCCCCCCACCTGGGCTCTGCCTGTTTGCTGTTCCGGTGGCCACCGCTCGATGTGGGTCACCGTATCCCCGCTTTGGGGAGACACGGAAAGACGGTCGTGGGCGTCACCTTCAGGATGGACTCCGTGTCCGGAAGGTCTCCCTGGCAGTGGCTGAAAGGGACCGTCCTGAGAGCTTCTGGATGGACGGCGGGCCAAGAACAGCAGTGCCGTTCGGAGCCGGGAGCCTGGCCGGGGACACCCCGGGGGAGGTGGCCGAGCTCCGCCAGACCCACCCTGGGTGAAAGGACGCTTTATGCGCCCGCCACAGCATGCGGGGAGCTGCAGAGAGGCGTCTTTGTGGGGCCGACGACGAGGGGGAGCAGCCGCCCGGGCGGGCAGGCGGCCACGCAGGCCCGGCTGCAGCCGTGGCTGGGGGTGGGGTGAGGACGGAGGGGCCGCCTGGGCCCTGGGCTCCTCGCAGAGTGTCAGCCCCTTTCCCCCTGGTCCAGAACGGGGTTTGGGCACCGTGGCCCTGGCACCGCCCCCGAGCTGCACCCGTGGGCCCCTTGGAAACTCCGCCACTGCGTGCAGGCAGCACCCGCTCGGGGAGGGAGGCCCGGGTGCCCAGCAGATGGCGGGCTTCCCCCAGATCAGCCCGGGGCCGTCCCAGCCGCAGCGTCCGCCTCCCGCCCCGCCCCCGCCCCACCTGCCAAGGACTGCAGGGACCTCCTCCTACCTGCCGTCCCTCCCTGTCCTCCCTCGCTCGTCCCCGCCGCCTCCCTGGCTCATCTTGGTGGACCCTAAATAATATGGACACTCACTAGCAAGTGCCCGTGAGCACTTATAAGGGCTGGGCTGTCCCTTACACACACGGCAGTGCCAGAGGCTAGGGCTGGGGTGCAAACTCCGCTCCAGGCCAGGCCCCCCCTCAGCCAGGGCTTTGCTGGACGAGCCTCCTGTGCCCCATCTACTTTCCACCTCCTCTCTGGGTGTCTGGTGGGTGGAGAGCTGCCAGCGTGACGTCAGCCCACCCGCCTGGTGCCCGCCTCGGCCCCCAGAGGCCAGCCGGATCCCAGACACGCTCGGCTGACCAGGTGGACGGTCGGCCTCACGCAGCCGGGCACAGCCTGCTTCCTGTCCGTCCCTACCCCACCCCACCCCACCCAGTGTGCACAAGTGAACCGCAGGACAGCCCAGCTGAGTCTCCAGGGCAACCTTGTCTTTTGTGACCTCCTGCCTTTAAAAAAAATTCTTATGCTTGCATAGACATCCATGCCCCATATAAACATGTTAGAAACGGACAGAAGGTTCTCAAAGGAATGGGGAGCAGAGACTCCAGCAGATATGTGTGTCCTCCTGCTCACAGCAGCGTCATCCACGGTGGCCGCCCAAGGTAGGAGCAGCCCAGCGTCCACCGGCAGATGACAAAGTGCAGTCCCGGCGCACGGCGGAGTATTTATTGCTCAGCCTTCAGCAGGAAGGAGTCGAAACGTGCGTGGACCCTGAGGTCATTACTGTGCCAGGTGAAATGAGCCAGTCCCCGAAGGCCAAAATCTGTGATGCCACCCATGTGAGCTCCCAGAGCCGTCAGATTCATGGAGACGGTAGGGTGGAGGGTGCCGGGGCCTGGGGGAGGGGGAGCGGGTGTTCAGTGGGGACAGAGCTTCAGTGGGAGAAGGCGAAAGAGTCCAGGAGGTGGCTGGTGGTGACGGTCGCACAGCCGTGTGCATGTGCGTCACACGGCACACGCAACAGCGATTGGAAAGGAGAACTTCATGCCACGAGCACTTTACCCCACAGTGTAAAAAAAAGGGAAAGGAAAAGAGGTTACGGTGATCGCCAGGGTAACTAGGTGCGTGAGAAACAACCTTTGGTATACATTTTCCAGCCGTTTGAGAGCCGACTTTTCTGGATCAGGGCCCGTGAGCCCGTGCAGGTGTCTCCGCCCCGGTAATCCGTCTCGAACGTCAGGTGTTGGGAAATCGCGCCCCAGGTGCTGCCAGGCTCACCTCTGCCCCGGCTGGAACAAGAGAGAGGCTCTCGCAGGGCAGACGCCACGCCGCGGCCAGAGCGCCGAACCGGGGCTCCCGCCGCCCAGAGCCGGACGGGCACCCAGGGTGGGCACTGCACTCGCCTTGTGACAGGGACCCACCGTCCACACAGCTTGTTCCGTCTGAGTCGGAGAGGCCTCTGTCCAGGCAGCTGAAAGTGAAGTCTAGTTATCGGGTTCTGAAAGCTGGTCCTTCCGAGAGACCTGCCGGGAAGGGCAGAGAAACCTGGACGGAAGCTTCCAGAGCTTTGTCAAGATTAGAGGTGACGCTTTCCCAGCGTTTTCATGAGCTTAGGAAAACAGACGCTCCCCATTGTCGCTGGGAATTTGGAACCGCGAGCACACGCGTCTGGGCGTGGACGCTGCACGGAAGGCCGCGGCTGCCCGGCCCCAAGGAGGGTGGGGACCCCCAGGCAGCGCTTTGGGAATCCCGGAAGGAGACGCCAGGGAGGGGCTGGCTTGGCCTCCAGCCTTGAGGGCACAGCGGCTCCCCCTCCCCTTCCCCCCACCCCACTAATCTTTTCCAGGGCCAGAGTCTGTGCCGCCGTGCGTGGCGTGAGGACGGTCACGTGTTTCGTGCAGGTTGCCGTGTCTTGGCCTCGCGGCCCGTAGCAAAGGGTGGTGCTGGCTCTGCTGGGCTGAGCTGGGAGAAGCGGCTTCCCAGGAACCGGCCTCCCATTAGTGGGCCGGACCTCGCCGGGCGGCCACACAGCGGGGTCACTGTCAGGGGTAGGGATGCCAGGGGGCGCAGAGGTTCCCAGGCCGACGCCCGGCAGCCCAGACGCATGTGCGTGGTCCAAAGTCCAGGGGTCCTGAGACACCTGTGAGGTGTACCCCGATGGCCGGCTGGCTGGGACAGCCCGGGGGGGGGGGCCCCAGTGAGGATCTCGGGGTCACTGCTCCAGGATGGCCCAGCCTGGAGCCCGAGAGCCTGGCTGGCTCTGCACGCCGTCACCGTGACCGTGACAAGGGCCATCTGCAGATGTGCGTGTAGACACTTGCCCGTCTGCAAACAACCCGTGTGGCCTGCCCACGTGGGAAGTATTAGGAACAATTCTGAACTCTACAAGGTCCACCTGCCATGCCCAATGGTTGGGAAGACTGTCTCCGTGGGCAGGTGAAAAAACTTACGTCTTTTCATCCTGGAAATAACCCAGCACATTGTACATGCCTGCGCCTGTCGCTCACGCAAGGTGCAGAGTGGCAAGGTGGCCAGGTCAAGGCCACAGGGCTTGGACATGCTGAACTGAACTGTGCCACGCCCGGGCAGGGCCTGGGAGCAGCTCTGACTTTGAGGACTTTGCCGTTGTTATTGAACAGGCAAAATTCCTTCCCGTGCTGGCGGCCACAGCTGTTTCGTCTGCCGCGGGGATCTCCGACTGGGGGCGCAGGGCGCTGCATTCGAAGGTCCCCAGCGGTCCCTCGAGTATGGGGTGTCCTTCGGGCCACCGGGAATCCTGTCTGCGCGCGGGATCGGCGGGCGGCTGGGGGTTTGCTTTTGTATCATGGATGATGGAAGAACGTCCCTACTCATGCCCTCTGATTTTCTTGGTTTTTCCCAATTTAAAAAACTTCCTTTGGGGAAACATTATTTTCTTTTACTGTGTGAAGAAAGGGTTTTCCTCGGCAGGGAGACTGAGGGCGCCGGAAGGGCCTGGGAAGGGTAGCGCCGTCCAGCCCGGCACAGCCCGGAAGGCAGGACCGTTCCCAGCGGGGCCGGCGGGGGGTACACACCACCACTCTTAGCAGAATTGGACTCTGACTGTGCGTGGCTCTAGCTGACAAAACAAGCAGGGCCTGACAACGAAAGGGCCGGCGTGCCGTGTATAGAGCCTCTGCAAAACATCTTTTTAGCCCATTAAGTCAGTTTTTTTCCTTTGCTTGGAATTGCATTGCTAGGTTGCTGGTGTGTGCAGACAGGATGGTGGGGTGCAGAACACAGGAACCTGGGTGCACCCCGGCCCTGCTGGCCGGGGCGGGCTGTGTGTGCGCTAACCGGCCACTGCATGCCAGGTCCTGCCGCTGCGCAGGGTAACACGCCTGCGGAGCAGACTGAACGGGCTTTGGGCCGGGCCTGCGGCTCTGCACGGTCCACAAGAGGAGCACGGTTTCGGTTTGGGCAGATTGGCCACGACTGTTGCTGAAGCCAGGGAGAGCGGCCCGTCGGGTGACTTGGCAGGGAGGTGGCGTTTGTGCAGGGTGTGGTTTTTGCTCTGTGACTTTGGGAATTCGTAAAAGACTCAGCAGATGCCCACTGGCCGGGCCCAGGCTGGAGGCCAGGCCAGCGCCTCCCAGGTAGGGGTCAGGGAGAACATTCGAAGGAAATGAATAGCATTATTTCTGGGAGAGCATGATATCATCTTCCCCGTCTCCTTTCTACACACGCACACACGCACCAGGGTGTCAGAGAGAAGAACTTAAAAACACTTTGAGTCGGAAGAGGAATATTTCAGTACCCTCTCCTTCTACACCTGTTTAAATTCTTCCTTAGATTTTTTTATTTTTTTATTTTTTTTTTCCTTTTTTTAAAACCACTTTCAGAATTGCTGGGCAACCCAAGTTTTCCGTATTCAAGATACTCCCATCCAGGCCGGGCGCGGTGGCTCACGCCTGTCATCCTAGCACTCTGGGAGGCTGAGGCGGGTGGATCACTCAAGGTCAGGAGTTCGAAACCAGCCTGAGCAAGAGCGAGACCCCCATCTCTACTATAAATAGAAAGAAATTAATTGGCCAACTAAAATATATAGAAAAAAATTAGCCGGGCATGGTAGCGCACGCCTGTAGTCCCAGCTACTCGGGAGGCTGAGGCAGGAGGATCGCTTGAGCCCAGGAGTTTGAGGTCGCTGTGAGCTAGGCTGACGCCACGGCACTGTAGCCCGGGCAACAGAGTGAGACTCTGTTCTTTAAAAAATAAATAAATAAATAAATAAATAAAAACAAGATACTCCCATCCAAATCCCATACCTGCAAAACTCCGAGAACATGAGAGGGTGTGGGATTGTGCACCGCCAGCTGCTGCTCCCAGCCCGCACACGGCACACGGCACACACGTGTCTGTCTGTGTTACAGCTGCACGAAGGAAGACTCCTCACCGGCCTAGAAGCCGGCGCGGTTTGCAGGCAGCGATAAGCCCCACGAGCTGTACCCCGGTCTCTCACTTCTGACTTAACTCCCTTTCCCCCGAGACCCCGCTCCCAGTGGCACCCGGGGTTCCCCACAGAGGCCACAGCAGGGAGGGACACATGCCCAGCCAGGGGTCCCCTCCGTGGGGGACAGCCTCCGCGCCCGCCCCAGCCTTCACCCTCCGCAGGAGTGATGGCTCCCGGTTACTGGGCAGGCTCTGGTACCCAGTTACTCTGTTTTTAAAATAGCCTGGCTGGAAGAAATACTTGTTCCCCGCCCCCACCCAGACCAAGGTGTTCTGGAACAGTTTTCTCCGGGATCCTGTTTCCTGCTCCTGGCTGGAGGCCAGTTCTGCTGTGGACAGCGACGCTGGACACAGCCCGGTGCTGGCCTTCCGTGGCCCTCCGTGGAGGTGCCTGGTCCCCACCTCACGTTCGGGGTCCCTCCTTGGGGACAAAATACTTCCCAGGTGGAGTCGCTCCCAGGCCCCTGCAGAGGGGAGACGGGTCCACGGCAGCCTAGGCCACAGGGCGAGCGGGCACAGCGGACCTCAGGGCCCAGCCTAGGCCACGGGGCGAGCGGGCACAGCGGACCTCAGGGCCCAGCTCCTGCCCCGGGCCACGGCAAATGCCCCAGCCACGCCGCCGACACCTGCACAGGACTGGCTTCGGGCTTCTCTTCCAGCCAGGCCTTCCCGCTGGCCTGACCCGGGGCGTCACCCCGTCACCCCGGCGCTTAGGGGCTCGGGCTTGCTGAGACCGTCCCAGGGAATGGAAAACCCAACCTGGATGGTGGCTTCCAAGGTGAAGCCCAATGGCCCTACCCTTCAGTGGGAGGCGGGGACCTCGGGTGTGGTGGGCGCAGGTCACCTTGTCAGGGCAGACGGACCACTGGCCCGGGCTTTGGCACGAGGCGGCGGTTGTGGTCTCTTTTGTCTTTCCTGACAGAACATCAGGGAGATGTAGCCGGGCTGGTTGGCAGGCGGGGTGCTCTGAAAACGTCCCCAGGGTGGAGCTCGATGAGGAGCCTCCTCCTGAGCTCCTCGCGTCAACGCTGCCTGTGTTGGACTTAGCCGAGACCACCTTGCGCCCACGCGGTGGACGTGGACCCGTGGTGTGGACCGTGTGTGCATTTCCAGACCTTCCTAAAATATGAAGTCCGAGACCAGCAAAACAGGCGCGGGCTGGCTGGCGTCCCTGGGCAGGTGGACAGGGACCCCACATGCTTCTGCCGCCTCCCGAGCTCGGGGACCTGGAGGTGATTGGCACCGCGGTGATTTATGCGAGCGCTAATCAGAAGCCTTTATTTCCTGATTATCTCTCCGTCTGACGGACGGCAGATGCCAGAGCAGCCAAAACACAGAGAGAACCCCGTCAGAACGCTTCAAAGCAGGGATCGGCCGCGCCAGAGAACTGGGGCCGGCGTCCCCTCTGCCGCCCGGCGGAGACTTTCGGTGGGAAAAATTATTTTTCATAGCCTTTTTGCTTTCTTATTGAAATTAAGCTTCGCCAGGCAGGTTTGGCGGTGGGGGAGGGCTCCTAATTTGGTCCCCCCTGACCTCCGCAGCCGTGATTGGCAGTTTGTCGTCAGCTTTGGAGTTGCGCCTGCGAGGTAGGAACCCGCGGAACAAATGCCCTAGGACAGCCCGGCGTCCCCGGGGGCCCCGGCGGAGGGGGGAGAGCGCACAATTAGAGAGGTCTTTGCACGGAAAGTTAATTAGCTACTAAATAGCGTTTAGCACAGTTTACGATGGGAAATGCACGTTTGGAAAGCAAATGGAGATCCACGAGAAATGGCGGCGACAAGGACGGGGGCGGCGTGCCCCGCTGGCGCCTCGCCCCTCGGTTTGGACCCAGCACCAGGTCTCGGGGCGGGGGCGGGGCTCCCTGGCGGGGCAAAGGGTGCACGGGCCGGACCGAGCCACGTTACCAGCAGCTGTCGGCCCCGAGAGTGACGGCCAGGCCGCCGTCACCTGCCTGGCCCCGGAGAGGCCTTCCTGCCTTGCACGCGTGGTGGGGCTTCCCTGTCCAAAACGTCATTAAATGTTGTCTTTGGTGGCTGGGAACGGTGTCTAGTGGGTTGGGCAGCTCCCCCACCCCTGAACTCACGTCCGCCCAGAACCTCAGAACGTGACCTTATTTGGAAATAGGGTCTTTGCAGGCAAGGAGCAAGATGAGGTAATCCCCGGTTAGGGTGGGCCCTACATCCAAGGAGTGTTCTTAAAAGACAGAAAATGACACATGACACAAGGAGGAGACACCCGAACACGGAGGCAGAGGTGGGCGCAGTGCACCTGCGAGCTCAGGCGCGCCACGGGTCAGGGTGACCACCAGAGCCAGTGGAGCCAGGGAGGACCCTCCCCTGGGGCCTTGGAGGGAGCTCAGCCGCGCCGGCCCCTGGATCACGGGCTCCTGGCCTCCGGGGCTGTGCGAGAAGAGCCCCGCGTGTGGTCCTGTGTTACGGCAGCCCCGGGAGACACGGTGTCACCCTGGGGCACAGCCCTACCGCCGTGCACAGGGACTGGAGCCCCGGCGAGGGGCCAGGCCCGAAGCCAGAGGGTGGCTTGGTGGCCAGAGGAAGCTGGGCCCCCCTCTCAGACGGGAGCGGGGCGGGGGCATTAGGACCTGCTGTTATTTTCTGTTAAGATCCAGGAGCTGACTTAGGTGTGGTCTTTGACCCACTTGTTTGATTTCCCCGTTGGTCTTGTGGGTTGCTTGCCTGGGATAATTTTTCATTTCACGGAAGGTGGGCTTTGCTTTTTTTTTTTTTCTTTTGATATTTTCCATGTTTTGGAGAGTTTTTCGTTTTCAATGATAAAAGTAACACTTGCTCCCTAAGGAAATTTTGAAAAGTAGGGAAAAGACAAAAGAGGAGGCATGAATGTGGGAACACGCACACACACAGACCTTCTGTGCAATGTTATTTATCTCACAAAGAAACGAAATCAGTCACGTCCCAAGTCTTTCTCTGTAGGGACGGCTTAAAGAAACACACGGAGCCTGAAGCAGCCCTTGGCGGGGGGAGCCACGGCCGACCCTGGCCTGCCCCGGGACAGACGCCCTGGAGAAGTCCAGCCTGACACAGCACTGACAGCGGGGCCTTATTTTTGCTTTCTCGTGTGCGCGTACGTGTGAGTGTGTGTGAGCGTGTGTGCGTGTACGCGCGTGTGTGCATGTATGTGTGAGTGTGTGTATGTGTGTATGTGTGAGCATGTGTGCAGTGCATGTGAGCGTGTGCGTGCAAGCATGTGAGCGTGTGTGCGTGTGCACGTGAGCATGTGTGAGCATGTATGTGTGTGAGCGTGTGTGCGTGCGTGTGTGAGCATGTGTGCACATACATGTGAGCGTGTACGTGTGAATGTGAGCGTGTGTGTGAGCAGGTGTGAGCGTACATGTAAGCAGGTGTGAGCGTGTACATGTGAATGTGTGTATGTGTGAGCATGTGTGCACACGTGTGTGAGCGTGTGCACACACACACAACGCCCCAGCGCTGCCCCAGAGGAGCAGGTTGGAGGCGGGGCCGAGGCTAGCGAAAGGGCAGGCTGAGTTTCCCTTCACACACTCGGCGTGTTGCTTCTGTGGCGATCAGCACATTCCTTTTGCGCTTAGAGAAGAGCCGGTGCTCAGAGGGCGGTGCCCCGCTGCTGGCGTGCCCGTCTGGCTGCAAACCTCCAGCACTGTTTCCACCCTTTAGAAAATACAGGGTTGCCGTAGGGTGGGTTAAAAATCACGTTCGTTTGCATTTCTCTGTAATTGGTAGGTTTCGAGCAGATTTCTGCGTGCGTGTTCACTCGGCGTCTTCTCTCGCAGCGTGGGTGTCGAGGAAGGAAGGTGCTAACCCACTGGGGACACCCAGGGCCTCCGCCGTGCACCCCCTCCTTGCAGGCCGCTAACCGGGCGTCCTCATCCTCACGCCTCCACCCTGCGCCAGCTCTGCGCAAGTGCAGCTGCTGGTGGCGGAGGCCCGGCACGGAGGTTGGGGCCGAGCCTCCCCCAGGACTGACCAAGGCGGCCGCAGCACCCAGGGGAGCCGCCTTCCCGGGCCCACCCTCCCCCGGCTGGCAAATGGCCCTTTTGCTCTGAGCACGTCGTCGGCCAGGGTCCCAACCCTGGTGAGCACTGGATGCTCGGGGCCCAGGCAGGGCCTGGCCGGGGGGCGCCGTGGCCGTGCCGGACGCCAAGCCCGGGGCTGGAGAACAAGGACAGGGAGGAAAGGGGTTTGAAGCCGATTCTATTCTTACAACACTCATGCCGTGAGGCGGTGTGTAAAAAGTTCAGTTTCTTGATGTCAAGCGTGTGGATGGAGTTTAAACGAGTATCGATGTGCGGCCACGGCCCTGCCAAAGGGTGCAGGTGGTTGTCATCGCTGTGACTTGCGGTTTGGGGTTGGGAGCGGCAGGGAACAACCGCAGTTCCCCCCGGGACCTCCCAGCACCCGGGTCACGGACACCAGCCCCGCCCTGGGTCCCAGTGGCTCCGGGCCAGCTCCGGGCCCCGCTTGCAGCTGCAGAGACTGTTGGTGATGGGACAGGCACAGATTCGGGCAGTCCCAGCTGTGCACTCCGAGGGCCTTAGAAGGTGTGCTTGGAGGAGCCGGTCAGGTCAGGTCGTCTCTGCTGTTGGGGCACCCAGAGGTGGTTCAGCTGAACCCAGACTGGCCAAAAGGTGGGACAGAGCCTCCTGGGGTGTCACAAAGCCCAGTGGCTCCCAATCTGGGAGGTTCTGGCTTCTCCCCACCCCCCCCCCCCACCAGCCGTGTCTCTTAGCTGGTTCCTTCACCCCCTGTGCCGCAGTGCCCTCGTTAGGGAAGTGAATGCACCAGGCCTGATGATCTTCAGGGTCCTCTAAGGGGCTTTGGGGTTCTATGACCACAGGCTCTTTTTCTGGACAAACCCCGGTTTCCCTGACCCATGACACGGCACCCCAAACTCCCACTGCCTGTTCCCCGGGAGCCTCTTCCTATTGTCCTGTCACTCCGGGAAGGAAAGTGCCAGCCTGTGCGGTGGAATTCGCTGACCCTATATGCTGGTCATCATGAAGCCGACAGAGGGGGGAATTTGGGCTGAAAGCCTGAAAAGAGTTCATGAAATTTAATCAGGTGCCTCAGGGGGACACCTAAATTTAGTCAAATTATTACTAGTATTCATTCCGTTTTTAAATTGCCTAGGGGAACGTCATGGGAAAGTTGGGAAACCACCAGCCTGGGTGGTGATTACTCGGTTTCTGCAGAGCAGAGGGACGCGTGGGGAGGCACAGGAGGCCCGGGGAGCCTCCCGGCCGCGTCTGGGAACAGGGAGCTGCTTCTCCGGGCCGGGGACGAGGGGCCCAGAGGCCTGGGGAGGGGCGGGTGCCGGGGCAGACCCCGGCAAGCCTGCGGCGCCCTGTGTTTGGCCATCACAGACCCGTCCGGGAATCGCAGGAGGGCCGTGGCCCCGCGAGCCCCAAGCGCTGGCCAGCGGAGCCCCCACCGGACTCCCGTCAGCGAAGACACCTGCCAGGGCTTCTGAGCCGCTCTCCGGCCTCGGCTCTACCCGGCTCTGTGGCCCGGGCGCACGTGTCTGGGGGTGTGAAGAGGGGGCCGGTCCCCGCCTGCTCCTGGAAAACCAGACAAGGCCAACGCGTGCCTTTTCGTGGCACTCGTTAACCCGGGCCCGTGAGAAGCAGTGAGAGCTTCTGCCTGTCCCCAAAGAGTGTTTAGATGATGCTTGAATGTCTGGTCCCGCCGAGACGACATGGGAACGTGTGCGCACGCGGGGGCATTTGCAGCGGCCGGTCCTACCCGTCTCCTGCCCGCTGGCCCGCCCCGTCTTCCCTCAGAACTGTGCTGGTGTCGGTCACGGCAGTGTCACCGTTTCATTTTGAAAGGGCCACATGATTGGTGACACTAGGGGACCTCCGAGTTTCCCCTCCCCCTGCTGGGCATTATGGAGGGGGGGGGTGTGCCCCGCCCCCGCCCCCCGGGACGTGTGTTCTCTGCCCGGCTCCAGGGTGGGGTCGGCCCAGCCTGCCGAGGGACCGGCTCCTGCCAGAACCTGCGTGGCCCTGTGTTTTTTCTAGAAATTTCTCAGGTGTGCCTGTGACTGGAAGGGCTGAGCACCTGATGCCAACGAGAGCACGTTGGTTTAGAGTCACCTTCTTTGCTCACCCACGTTGACTTCCTCTGGAATCCGGGGGAGGATGCTCTCCGCACCGTCCCTCCTGTCGGGCTGGGGAGAGCCTCCGCCGCCGTCCTCGAGTTGGCGCGCGATCCAGGGAGGACCCGGGAGGGGGTGGCGACGGAACAGCTGGTCCTCAGGAGCCCGAGCAGGAGCGGCTGGGAGTGGTCTCCAGGCTGCCGGCGCTATTAATTATTTTGCTTTATTTATTAGATGTACCGGCGTCCCTTTGCCTCCAAGCAGATTTGCAGATGCCTTAAGGGAGAAGGGAAAACAAATGGCTGCTGCCATCGCAGTCTCCAGCCCGTAATGAATGACACCATGTAATGACGTTAAGCGGGAAGAGCCAGCACGGCGTCACGTGTCCGTGGCGTGTCCGCCGAGTAACAGTTACAAATGCACACGACACACGGAAACTCAGAAACGCAGGGCGGCGGTCGCGTTTGTTGAGTGGATTTTTTAATCCATTTTCCTAGGAGATCTGATGCAATCACTCCACTTGACTAAGCAGAAGTGAAAATAAAAATAGCACCCAAAGGACAGGTGCGTCCTCCCCTCCTACCTGCCGAGGATTCCTGGGAGGCCGTCACCCCCCGACCCGCCACCCCCGACCCCCACGGGCTGGTGGAGGGAGCAGAAGAGGTCGGGCCTGGCTGTCTCCTCCCAGACTGCGCTGGTGGTAAAGCCCACCGGTGCCCGCTCCAGCCCGCCCGGTACTGACACCTTTCCTAGGGAGCCCGCCCGAGCTCACACGCGCCGGCGGCTCTGGGGGTTCAGTGCCCGGCCCCAGTGCTGCCCGCCCGGCCCCGGCAGAGTGACGCTGTGCGAGGAGCTGGGGTTTGTCCCCGTTCTGCCCTGTAACTCTCAAATCCCTCTGGCCGGCAGAGCCCGGCTGTGTCAGGTGCCGAGAGGTGACACTCCGAAACTCGACCTCGGGGCGGGGTTCCAGGGGCTGGGGCGACAGAGATCGGCCGCCTCTGGTCTGGTGGCTTTCCATTTCCACTCACGTCAGAAGTGGCATCTCCAGCCCCGTGGGACTGCGTCCTCGTGGGACTCCCAGCACCGAGGGCCCCAACCCCGCTGCAGAAGTCGCCACCGTGGCTGCGGTTTATTGCTCTGGCCGCCGCTCCGGCAGCAACATGCGCCACCATGCTCGGTTAATTTTTTCTATATATTTTAGTTGGGCAATTAATTTCTTTCTATTTATAGTAGAGATGGGGTCTTGCTCTTGCTCAGGCTGGTCTCGAACTCCTGAGCTCAAACGATCCGCCCGCCTCGGCCTCCCAGAGTGCTGGGATTACAGGCATGAGCCACTGCGCCCGGCCTTGGTTCCTCTTTTGTTAACAGCCCGTCCTTGCTCTTGGCCTTGCCTGGACAGGCTACGGTTAATAACGTCCGGATCACAAGGCGACCCGTGTGTGGAGCGTGTGGAGCGCTCAGCCTCCCAGGGACCAAACAGACTTGGAAGCGCCCAGCGCCGTCACCGCTTCCTGGTGCCCCCATGCCCGGCCGGCGGCCTCGCCTGCCGACCAACAGGGGCCGTGCGGGTGCAGGGCGGTCTGTGCACGTGGCCTAGAGAGCCCCTGCCAAGGCCCTGGCATCCCGAGACCTGGAGGTCTGCCAGGCCTCAGCACAGACCCGTCCATGGCAAAGTGGCCCCCAAACTGGCCCCTGGGGCCTTTCTGACGTGGGGCTCCTGTGCCACAGCCGTGGGCAGATGCAGGCATCACCCGGAGTTGCATCGTGCTCGGTGCTCCAGGGGCAGGTTGGTGGGTGGCCGGCGGCAAGTTTCGGGTTGGTGGGGGCCTGAAGCTGCAAGTGGTTGGTGGCAGACCGGGGGTAGAGAGTGATGTTTGTCCTCCCGCTCCAGGGGGGCCCAGTTGTGGGTGGCGCCTCCCCTAATGCCCGACACCGCCAACCCACCCTCACCCATGCAGGATTTTTGTCATGCATTGATCTTGCAAAATCAGGGCAGGGTGAGGGGATGTGGGGGAGGGGCTTCAGAGAACATTCTGGGGGCTCCAGGTCTCATTCTTTTGAGCGAGCTTTTTGTCTTACTGATCAAGGAATCTTCACAGCCAGACTGAGAGAACACCTGGTTGGCTTGGAGCGGCCTTTTAAGTAGGAGGCAAAGGTTCCAAGAAACCTCGCGGCCAGCTGGGGCCGAGCGCGGCAGGGCCCGCCGCGGCAGAAACGCCCGCCAGGGCAGAAACGCCTGCCGGCCACAGCTGGGCTGCCCAACGCCCGGCATGTCCGTCCAGGTGGGTCACAGGGTGGCTGTGTGTGGCTGGCAGGTGTGGCTGGCTCTTCCTTGAACCCCAAAGACTGGCTTTCCTGACGTCAGGTTCACCAAATCTGAAGGCAAGAAACCAAACCAAAACAAAGCCTTGCTGTCCAGAAATCCAAAGCCTGCGGAGGGGTGGGGAAGGCCATGCAGCCTGGCCAGTCCTTGCGGCTTTGCAAGTGAATAGTTGAGTCGCTGGCGTCTCTCTGCACCTGCTGCCAGTGGGGCAAGGGCGGTGACAAAGTGACGGGCAGATGGCGTCCTCCCGGGGCTGCCTTACATGGAGAGAGCAGGCGGGCGCAGGGGCAGGACGGGGGTGAGGTGCCGAGGCCCCCAGCCCAGGTCGGAGATGGAAAACCAAGGCTCCGTCAGCAGTTGGACGGGGAGACGGCCACACAGTCACTTCGAAAGCAGGGTGGCCGGCCACCTCCATCCTCTTGCCACATTTCCGAACCTGGACCACAGACCCCTCATCACGATCCCCGTGGGTGGCGAGAGCATGGACAGAGCTTCCTGCCAGCCCCAGCTCCCGGCCTGTGTGGCCTGTGCGTGGCCCACGGGCTGCCCGGCAGGGGCGCTGTCCCTGCCAGAGCCACGGGCCACACGCGTGAACACGTAAGAGTCACCCAACTACCGATGCCAGTGACTTCCCAGGGGGACGGGGAGAGCCCGGGACGGGGCTTCCAGCGCTAATTCTGCACACTCCAGCGTGTTTTTAGTTTTTTAACCACAAAAATGGATTCAGTCATTGCTTGCAAATGTTAAGCAACTAAAAAACAAAGGGAGCGTATATTCCTGTGAAGTTATTTGCATGATGAGATCACTGCCACTCGCTCACCAGGAGGAGAGTGGGACCCAGCAGCGTCAGAGCAGACCGAGCCGTGTTGCCAGGGCGGTGCCGTGTTGGCGATAGAACAGACATAGTGGCCGGGGCTTCTTCTCACGTGCCCAGCTGGCTTCGTGCCTTATCCCCCTGGGCTCTTCGCTGGCGCTTCCCACCCTGCAGGCCCCACCGAGGCTCCCCGAGACCCCCTCTGTCTCCCACTCCGTGCTCAGGGCCCTAGGGCACCCATGACACAGGTATGTCCGTGCGTGTGCTGCCTCGACTCCGCCGGAATGAAGCTCTGCACAGCTGTCTACAGGGCAGGGGGACGCTCGGAATGTTTTGTTGAATTAATAGATATGTGTGCAAGGCCTTTTGCTAAGAGATGGACAAGATGGATCGGACCGGAGAGAATGGGTGCACGGTGACATTTTTTTTTTGAGACAGAGTCTCGCTTTGTTGCCTAGGCTAGAGTGAGTGCCGTGGCATCAGCCTCGCTCACAGCAACCTCAGACTCCTGGGCTCAAGCGATCCTCCTGCCTCAGCCTCCCGAGTAGCTGGGACTACAGGCATGCGCCACCATGCCTGGCTGATTTTTTTCTATATATATTAGTTGGCCAATTAATTTCTTTCTATTTATAGTGGAGACGGGATCCCAGAGTGCTAGGATTACAGGCGTGAGCCACCGCGCCCGGCCCACGATGACTTTTTATCGAGATAATTCACCCACCATGAAAGTCCCCCTTTGTGAAGTGCACGGTGCAGGGGCATTTATTTAGTACACTCATGACGTCGTGTGACTGTCCTCATGGTCTAACGCTAGATCATTCTCACCACTCCAGAAGGAAACGCCACACTCCTTAGCAGTTACAGCCGCATTCCTCCCGCCCCCAGCACCTGGTGACCACTGATCTGCGTGCTCTCTGCGTTTGCCTGTTCTAGATGTTTCCTGTGAATGGATCACACGGCGTGTGGCCTTTTGCTGGTGAATGGACCACGGCGTGTGGTCCCTCGCTGAGCATAGCGTCGTTACGATTGAACTGAGTGTAACTTACTACTTTTCATCGTTGAGCCATACTCCGTTCTATACGTGCACCACGTTTTGTTTCTCCAGTCATCGGCGGATGGGCATTTGTGTCCGTCTCCCCTTTTTGGGTATTATGAATAATGCCTGTCTCTGAACATTTGTGTGCGAGTTTTTATGGGGACATATGTGTTCTGTTTTCTTGGATATATATCTAGGAATGGAATTGTCTGGTCACACGTGTTAACTCTACGTTTAATTTTCGAGGAGCTGCCAAACCGTTTGCTGTAGCTGCTGCTCCGTGTTATGTCCCTGCCAGCCGTGTGCAAGGGTTCTGGTTTCTCTGCGTCCCCAGCAACACGCATCACGTCCACCTTTTCATTACCGCCCTCCTCGTGGGCACGGAGCGGCATCTCCTTGAGGTTTTGATTGCATTTCCCCAGTGACTAATGGTGTGGAGCTCATGTCCACGCGCTTATCGGCTATTTATGTATGTACATTGGAGAAAAGTCTATTCAGACCCCTTGTGCATTTTTTATTCTTTTAAAGGGATTTTTAAAAATGTGTATATTCTAGGTACTAGTTCCTTGCCAGGTAGATGACTTGCAAATGTTTTTTCCCCATCCTGGAGGTCGTCTTTTCACTTTCTTGATTATGTTTTTTGAAGCATAAGAGTGTTTCATTTTTCTAAAGTCAGATTAAATCTACTTTTACCTTTGGTTGCTTGTGCTTTTGATGTCATATCAAGGAAAACATAGTTGAATTCAAGGTTATAAAGATTTATGCCTACGTTTTCCTCTAAGAGTTTTATGGTTTTAGTGCGTGCACTTAAGTCTTTGATCAATTTTGAGTTCATTTTTGCAGATGGTGTGAGGTTAAGGTCTAACTGTGTTCTTTCGCACGCGGATATCTAGTCTTCCCGATACCACTTGATGAAGACTATTCTCTTCCCACCGACTTGTTTTGGCACTCTTGTTGGAAACAACTGGCCATAGATTGTGTGGGTTTGTTTCTGGACTCTGGATTCTGTTTCATTGATCAGTGTG
Source organism: Mirza zaza (assembly GCA_008750895.1). Taxonomy (NCBI): domain Eukaryota; kingdom Metazoa; phylum Chordata; class Mammalia; order Primates; family Cheirogaleidae; genus Mirza; species Mirza zaza. The sequence continues at coordinate 21,247 of VSMD01000844.1, forward strand.
TCTATCCTTATGCCCGTACCTCATTGATTGTTATAGATCTGCAGTAAGTTTTGAAATTAGGAAGTGTGAGCCTCCACCTTCATTCTTCTTTTTCACTCATTGCTTTGGCTATTCTGGGTCCTTTGCATTTCCCTATGAATTTTACAATCAGCTCGTCAATCAATATATACCAAAAAGGCAGCTGGGATTTTGATAGAGATCATGTTGAATCTATATATCAATTTGGGGAGTATTGCCATCTTAACAATAAGGCTTCCAATCCATGAACATGGGATGTCTTTCCATTTATTTGGGCCTTTAATTTTTTTCAACTATGTTTTGTAGTTTTAAGTGCAAAAGTCTCATACGTCTTGTGTGTGTGTGTGTGTATTGTCAATGGAATTGTTTTTATTTTAATTTCACTTTTGGATTGTGCATTGCTAGTGTATAAAAATACAATTAATTTTTGTATATTGATCTTATATCCTGCAACTTTGATGAATTCATTTATTAGTTTCAGTAGGTATTTTGTGTGAGGGTATCGATTCCTGAGGGTGTTCTATCTGCTAAATCATGTTGTCTGCTAACAGAGATAGCTTTTCTTCTTTCTTTTCCTTCTGGATGGCTTTCATTTCTTTATTTTGCCAAACTTCCCTGGGTAGAGCCTCCAGTACAGTGTGGAATGGAAGCGGAAAGCGCTAAAAGTCCTTGAATTGTTTCTGATCTCATGCAGGAAGGCTTCAGTCTTTCAATATTGAACCTGGGGATTTTTCATAGCTGCTGGTTTTTCATAGATGCCCTTTATCAGATTGAGGAAGTTTCTTTCAATTTTTAGTCTGGAGGCTGTTTATATCATGAAATGATATCGGAGTTGTCAAATGTCTTTCAGCATCTATTTGAGATGATCATGTGGTTTTTGTCCCTTATTTTATTGATCTAGTATATTACATTGATTGATCTTCATACGCTGAACCAACCTTGCGTTCCTGGGACAAATCCCACTTGGTTACGGAGTACAATTCTTTCTATATGCTGCTGGATTCCATTTGCTAGTATTTTGTTGAGGATTTCTGTATCTATTGAAAAGGGATTTCATAAGGGTCTGAAGTTTTATTTTCTGGTGATGTCTTTGTCTGGTTTTGGCATCAACAAGTGACTTTCATACAAAGTCGAAAGTGAAACACAAAGATGACTCATAGATTTCTGAAGATTTGCCAAGAGATAAAGAAAAGTCAGCGTGTACTGGAGCTGCTACGTGTCTCAGACACTCTGCTTAGTGTCTGAGGATCAAAGGGAAGCGGCGTGGGGGATGTGGTGTTTAAGCTGGGCCTGAGAGAGAGCAAAGATTGGGGGGAGCGGGGAGAGAGAGAGGGCAATGCAGGTTGAGCAGGGAGAGAGGAGGCTATGGGACACGGAGAGGAAGCCACCGGCCAAGTTTGCCTGTGATATAGTGGGGGCATGTTAAGGGGTTGGATAGTGTCCTTCCAAGTTCACGTCCACTCGGAACCTGGAAATAAAGTCTTTGCAGATTTTTAATAATTAGTTAAGATGAGGTCACTCTGGATGAGGGTGGGCCTAATGCAGTGAATGGTGTTGTCCTCATGAGAAAATAGAGACTCAGAGGTCCACAGACGGCCACATGGTGATGGAGGTAGAGATCGGATGCAGCTGCAAGTCCAGGCAGGCCACAGATCGCGGGGGGCGGGGACAGGCATCTCCCCTAGACTTCCAGAGGGAGTGTGGCCCTGCCCACACCTCCGTTTCAGACTTCCGGTCTTCAGAATGGCGGGGGGACACTTTCCTATTGTTGTCAGCCACACAGTTGTGGCGGTGGTTTTGCGGCAGCCCCAGGAGACCCCCTCGAGGGGCAGGAGGACAGAAGCAAAGGCCAGCTGTGGAGGGGACGGTGCTGGGCTGGGGTGGGACCCTGACCCTCGGCAGGACCTGCCCACGGACGGTTTCAGACCAGCACGGTGGGGAAGAGGGGAGAAGCTGACATGGTCTCAGGGGTATCCTTTGAGAAATGTTGTTTTTTTTAGAATAGGGTGTGTTCTTTCCCAGTAGTTGTCACCGTTGTCTCTGGAAGTCATCCGCCAAAGGGGTCAGCCACAGCCGGCTGTCTGTCCCTTCCCTGTCTCTGGCCGGCTGTGAAACCCGGGGCGGTGTTCTAGCCTCAGCCTCCTTAGCTATAAAGTGGGGTTGATTTTATCCCCCTTGGAGCCACCAAGAGCAGCAGGCGGAGCTCCTGGCCCAGAGCTGCCACGGCCACTAAGGGTAGCCATGGCGATGAGCTGTCATTTATGCCTCACCCGCCCTCTTCTTCTCTGAACTCTCCTTATTGCTTTTATAATATAAGAAATGCAGACTTCTTTTTTTTAAAAAATGAGCATAGAAGATTAGCTCATTATTCCTGATTATCAAAATGATGTATTATTCCTTTCAGAAAATTTGAAAAACTAAAGAACAAGATGAAAACAAACTATAATCGTACCACCTAGAGAGGATCATTATGATGTTAGCATCATTTTCTACTCCTGCAATGAATTTATGTAAATATGAAATACCTATAAATGTGTGTTATAGAAAAATTATATTGATATTTTTCATATAGGTTTGTGTCTTTCTTCATTCAGCAGAATAGCATTGAGCATTTTCTTAGGCCATTAAATATTTTTATAAAATATTTTATAATCACTTAGTGGTATTATTAATTATTTGAATCTACCGAACTATATTAAAATATTCTCCTTGGTTGAAAATGTAGCAATAATACCGAGCTGACTGTTGGTGGGTTTGTTTTTTTTTTTAACAAATGTATTGAGGTATAAATGTTGTACAATATACGTCTTTTTTTTTTTTTTGAGACAGAGTCTCGCTTTGTTGCCCAGGCTAGAGTGAGTGCCGTGGCGTCAGCCTAGCTCACAGCAACCTCACATTCCTAGGCTCAGGCGATCCTGCTGCCTCAGCCTCCCGAGTAGCTGGGACTACAGGCATGCGCCACCATGCCCGGCTAATTTTTTCCATATATATATTAGTTGGCCAATTAATTTCTTTCTATTTATAGTAGAGACAGGGTCTCGCTCTTGCTCAGGCTGGTTTGGAACTCCTGACCTCGAGCAATCCGCCCGCCTCGGCCTCCCAGAGTGCTAGGATTACAGGTGTGAGCCACTACGCCCGGCCTACTTCTCATGTTTAAAGTGTACAATTTGATCAGTTTTGACGTATGTAACATACACCCATGAAATCATCACCATAATCAAGATAATGGACATAGACGTCACCCCCACATGTGTGTCCCTTTGTGACCTATCCCTCCCTCCAGCCCCTGCCCCCAAAATGGCTTATCTACAATTCGAGAATGATTCTTGGATGTGACACCAATAGCACAGGCAATAAAAGAATAAACAAATTAGACCTTACGAACATTTTAAAATGTGCATCAGAACATGTTATCGAAGCCACATGTAGAAGACTGAAACAGGACCCACACCTTTCACCTCTCACAAAAATCAGCTCACGCTGGGTAACAGACTTGAACCTTAGGTGTGAAACTATTAGAATTCTAAAGGAAAACATTGGAAATACTCTTCTAGACATTTGCCTAGGCAAAGAATTTATGAATAAGACCCCAAAGGCAATCACAGCAGCAACAAAAATAAATAAATGGGACCTGATCAAATTAAAAAGCTTCTGCACAGCCAAAGAAACTGTCAAGAGAGCAAACAGACAACCCACAGAATGGGAGAAAATTTTTGCAAGCTACACATCTGATAAAGGGCTGATAAGTAGAATCTATTTAGAACTCAGGAAAATCAGCAAGAAAAAAATCAAACAACCCTATGAAAAAATGGGCAGAGGACATGAACAGAAACTTCTCAGAAAAAGACAGAATAATGGCCAAAAAACATATGAAAAAATGCTCGACATCTCTAATCACCAGGGAAATGCAAATCAAAACCACAATGAGATATCACTTAACTCCAGTGAGAATGGCCTTTATCAAAAAGCTCCCAAACAATAAATGTTGGCGTGGATACAGAGAGAGAGGAACACTCCTATACTGCTGGTGGGACTGCAAACTAGTTCAACCTCTGTGGAAAGCAATATGGAGATACCTTAAAGCGATACAAATAGACCTACCATTTGATCCAGCAATTCCACTACTGGGCATCTACCCAAAAGATCAAAAGTCACCTTATGAAAAAGCCACCTGCACTCAAATGTTTATAGCAGCACAATTCACAATTGCAAAATTGTGGAAACAACCCAAGTGCCCATCAATTCATGAGTGGATTAATAAAATGTGATATATGTATACCATGGAGTACTATTCAGCTTTAAGAAACAATGGTGATATAGCACCTCTTCTATTTTCCTGGATAGAGCTGGAACCCATTCTACTAAGTGAAGTATCTCAAGAGTGGAAAAACCAGCACCACATGTACTCACCAGCAAATTGGTATTAACGGATCAACACCTAAGTGGACATATAGGAAAAACATTTATCTGGTGTCGGG
>VSMD01000845.1:0-42757 GCA_008750895.1 Mirza zaza
AAAAAAAAAAAAAAGGAAAGAAAAATCTGTCATAAACAAAGTTGAAAGATAATCTGGTGGAGGGGAGGGGTGCAGAATATTAATACTATAGATGAAGTTCTAACCTCCTCAATGTACCATGAGTACCTAAAAACTGAAGTAAAAAAATAATAAAACCCCAACAGAAAAATAGGCAAAAGACATAAACAGAGTACTCCCCCAAAAAGATACACAATTGGCCCTTCAATACATGAAATTATACACAACTGCACACATAATAAAAGTAAATATTAAAATGCCAGCCAGTGCAAGGCAGGGTACAGTGGCTTACGCCTGTAAATCTCAGCATTTTGGGAGGCTGAGGCAGGAGGATCACTTGAGGACAGGAATTCAAGATCTGCCTGGGCAACACAGTGAGACCCATCTCTACAAAAATATATATATATTTTTTAATTAGCTGGATGTGGTGGTTCACACCTACAGTCCCAGCTACTCGAGAGGCTGAGGTAGAAGAACTGCTTAAGCCCAGAGTATGACGCTGCAGTGAGTTACCTTGACGCCACTCTACTCCAGCCTGGGCATGTCTCAAACAAAACAAAACAAAACAAAACAAAAGTGCATATCACCTTTCAGATGAGTAAATTCAAATCTTATGCACACACCTCACTAGCCACCTGAAGAGAATAGGGCTTCTCTTACACCTTACACTGTGGTAGGAATGCAAAACGGTACATCCCTCATGGGGGATTTCATTGACATTATCTAACAAAACTCTATATCCATTTGCTATACAAATCCTACTTCTAGGAATTTATCCTGAAGACGTGCACCTTCAAAATTAAAATAATATACAGCACAAGGTTATCACAGTGATATCACTTTTATCAGCAAAGTAATAAACACTGCATGAATGCCCCAACACAGAAGGCTGGCTTATCAATAAGTGATGATGCACAGACACACAGTGGGGCTGATGCTACCTACAGTCAAAGAAACAGCACAGGTTGCAATGAACTGCTACGGCAGGATTTCCAGGGACATGTTCTTAACTGAAAAATCAAAATGCAAAAGTATTATAGAGTATGATACCTTTTGTGTAAGAAAGGGAAATAAGAAAAAAACATATATATATGCATGTAGCTTTATTTGTTTAGTTTTGCAAAAAGAAAGACAGGAAGAATATACTAGCAACTAATGAAAGGCACTGGGGTGGGGGACCGCTGGAAGCAGATAGAAGGGTCAGGAATAAACTTTCTCTGAGGACATTTTTTTCATAAAGCTTTGACTTGTAAACCCTGAAAATGTTTTACATATTAAAAAAATAAAAAGAATGAAAGAAGCAAACTCTAAAATTACACACAAATAGACACAAGTGTACCTAACTATATATTAAATTAACAACATAACTACAAGAAAAAAAGAATTCAAATAACTTCTGGACAGCATTCTGATCATATCTAAATGGGATATATTCTAATAACAAAAAGAACTGCAGAGAAATTTTCAGCTTTAACTGGTAGGTTTGCTGTTGATGATGACACCGGTGTTGGTATAATTCTGAACTATTCTGCACATACTGTAAAACAGAATAAGTAAAATACTGATCCTGGAAACTGGGGTCTCACTGTGAGAGAAAGAAGCACAAATTCAGAAAAGATAAGTAAGAGAGAGGATATTGTAATGCTGGATCTGAACTGCAAGTGTCAAAAGGAACTTGTGATTTTTTTAAAAAACATAATTCCTAGCTCTGTCTACTAAAAGGGTCTAGAAGCACTTAACCCCCAACACCTTCTGTCCATATTCTAAATATCATCCCATTAAAACAGAACCAGAGCTTCTTGAGGATACAGCTGGCTCCATAGTTGAGGCAGAGAAAACACAGACAACCCTGGTACATTCTATGCCAGAGCAAGGAACTGCTGAAAGAATGATGGGGATGCGTGAGACAGAGGAGCAGTCTGGGGGGCTTCCCACTAGCCAAACCAGGGACAATCTGAGAATCAAAAGGAGTAATAACATTAATGAATTATAACACAGAATCAAAATCTTTAATTCCATAGTAGTCCCTTAATTTCATGCATGGGAGGAAAATAATGCCAGCTAATACATATAGAGGGAATAATAGAATCTTTTAAGTCATCGTTTTGCAATCACTGATGTTGTTACTGATACTGAGCAGAATTATCAATATATACAAAAGGCTATGGTGGGCTCAAATTGTCTCCCTGCAACTTATTTATTAACATGATTAAAAAAGCTGAGCTGCCTCTGCAGCAGAGCCCCTCATAGAAACCAATTCACCCAAGTGAACTGATCCCAAGTCAGCCAGCAGCAGTGGACACCTGACCCTCACATAGCTCCTAGCACAATGACATACAGTGTTGGACTAAAGCATCTTATTTGAATCTAATCATGGGGTGCAATCAGACAGACCAGGATTGTAAGACATGCTACAAAACAAATAGCCTCCCTCAACTCTACAAAAAGCCAAAGTTAGAGATGACATAAAAAGCAATGACTATTTTAGATTAAGAGAGACTAGAGACTCAAGATAACCAAATGCAATGTGTGGTCTTTGGATCCTAGATAGAAAAAACAACAGGTTTTCAATAGTAGAATGGATTGTGTTATAGTCATAGAATTCAAGATCTTATGAAAAAGAACTACTGATTCTGTGAATGGGTTTCACAAACATGAGAACAAAAGAAGTCAGTCAAAAAAAGAGTACATACTGTATGATTCTATATTATAAACTTCAAAATCAGGTAAAACTCCCCTAAGGCTGTAGTGAGTTGAGTAATGCCTCCCAAAAGATACAACCACATCTTAATCCCCCAAATCTGAATGTGATCTTAACAGGAAAAAGGGTCTTTGCAGATGTAATCAAGTTAAGGATCTTGAAATGAGATCATTCTGGATTACCTGGGTAGGCCCTAAATCTAGTGGCAAACATAAGAGACACATGGTAGAGAGATACACAAGGAGGAAGGCCATATGATGACAGGCAGAAAGTGGAGCTACACTGCCACAAGCCAAGAAGCACCTGGAGCCACCAAGAGCTAGAAGAAGCAAAGAAGCATCCTCCCCTAGAAGCTTCAAAGGGAGCATGGCCCTGCCGACACCTTGATTTCGGACTCCTGGCCTCCAGGATTGAGAAAGCGTAAATTTCTGTTGTTTTAATCCACAAGTTTGTGGTGCTTTGCTACAGCAGCCTCAGGAATCAGAACAGCTGGGTAGCTGGGGGTAGGGACTAATAAGCAGGAGGCAGCATGGAGGATGTTTAATTATTGCTAGTTTTTTAAGTATCTTCTTGGTGGTAATTCCATGACAATGTTTAGCTTGTAAAAATTCATCAAACTGTACTTTCAAAAAACTGCACACACTAACTGCACATACAAATGTATGTGTGATTGTATTAACCTGATGAAGCTGGGAGATGTCTCCCTGAACCACTTTCCCTGGTGACCTCTGAAGACAACCTTGAAAAAGATTTGGAAGATTTGAGACAACTGTAGCCATGACTATCCAAAGACTGTCACAGTCAGATGCTGTCACAGATGAGCAAGGGTCTCACTACAGTATGCTCAACTCCATTACTCTGACTAGTTTCCTAGCAATGGCTTAACAGAGAAGCTTTATCCCCTAGCTCTAACTGGGACCCCTAGAGGATGGGGCTGACACAGTCCTGAATACTGTTAGGCCTGCAAGAACCTCCATTAATACTGCACAGCAGACAGAGCCAAATTTACCAAGTATTTGCAGCACACTTCACACACACACACACATACACACACACACACACACACTCAGGCCAAGACAGACCCTATAGGTCTGGCCCTAGAGGGGTGGGTCCACGTGAGCCAATGAAAGCAAGCAGAGTGACGAGATGTGGTGACTTGGGAGATGTCCCAGAATCACATGAAATCAGCAAGACCTTTAGCAGTATGCAGGGGTAACTGTGTCCCCTCAGCAGAAATCTCTGGTTTCTCTCTGGATTTACAGCTAACAGAAGGAGGAGGGAGCAGAGTTTACTTATGAAGGGGTCAACAGCCCTGCACACACCCTGCCCTCCACAATGAGGCTTCCTGATGCTGGGGAGGATGGAGCAAATGGATGAGGATAGTCAGTGTTTATGTCTCCTCAGAATCAGGAAAGTGGACAGGGCTATAACAAGAGATAAGGACAATTTAGTTACTATGTATTCAGTTACTATAAAATTTTTGGCTTCTAATTTATATTTTAAAACAGAAAATAAAGTATTAATGGAAAATGAGCTGTAGACCTTAAACTTCAAATCATAATTATCCACATGAAGAAAGTCTGAAATGCAGAAAAGTGATATGAACTGGAGAGAGACATCAAAGGACTTCAGTGGGTAGCACAGGCCTGGGTACAATGGGAGTGTGTGTGTCCACAGAGCAGGATTGGAAGGAGACAGCAGGGGAGGGGGAGGGAAACAGAAGAAGAATAAGGAACAAACGGCTCTGGAGAGAGGTGTCCTAGAAGGTGAGAAAGGAGAGAACCTTAGATAAGAAAGGTCCAGAGTCAAAAACCCCATCAAGAGATCAAGGAATACAACCAGGACAGAAGGGATCAATATGACAACAGAGTGAGTTGGCAGAGGAAGGACAGAACATGACTTCGACAAGCTCAGTTGTGAAGGGAAGAACCTGGGTTAATCAGAAGACTTGCAAGGTGAGAGAGGAGTTTGCTGGCTTTTCTGGAGTTATTTTAGTGCATTGTGTGTGTGCATGTGAGACTTAAACCCATTTATAAGCTGCCTCAGTCCATACATGCTGCTGTAATAGAATTCCACAGACTAGGTAATTCATAAAGAACAGAGATTTATTTCTTACAGCTCTGGAGGCTGGGAAGTCCAAGGTCAAGAGGCTGCATCTGGCAAGAGCCTTCTTTTTTTTGGACACAGAGTCTTGCTCTGTTGTCCAGGCTAGAGTGCCATGGCATCAGCCTAGCTCACAGCAACCTCAAACACCTGGGCTTAAGCGATCCTTCTGCTTCAGCCTCCTGAGTAGGTGGGACTACATGCATGCGCCACCATGCCTGGCTAATTTTTTCTATATATTTTTAGTTGTCCAGCTAATCTCTTTCTATTTTTAGTAGAGACAGGGTTTCGCTCCTACTGAGGCTGGTCTCAAACTCCTGACCTCCAGCGATCATCCTGCCTCGGCCTCCCAGAGTGCTAGGATTACAGGTGTGAGTCACAGCACCCATCCTGGCAAGAGCCTTCTTGTTGCACCATCCCCTGGTGGAAGGCAGAAGGGCAAAAGAGCATGAGAATGAGCATGTGCAAGAGAGGGGAGAAGGAAGAGGAAAGGAGGAGGGAGGAAAGAGACTTAAACTCTTCCTTTTATCAGGAACCCACTCTCATAACAGCATTAATTCATTCGTGAGGGCAGAGCCCTCATAACTTAATCACATCTCCAAGGTCCCACTTCTTAACACTGTTGTATTGGAGCTTAAGTTTCCAACAGATGAACTTGGAGGGACATGTTCAAACCAAAGCATAAGCTAAAGGGAAAAACAATTAGAAAGGAAAACATATGAACGATCAGAGGCTGACAGGGGCTCCAACATTCAGATCTGAGCCAAGAGGAAGACACATCCCCTAACAGAGTTAGGAAGGAGAGATGCCCAGAAACCCCAGCCAGCTCTAGTTTGTCTTCACAAACACTGAAAGACAATGTGGTTGGGGTACAACAGAATGACCTCCCCCCCACCCCAATACACACATGTAACTCAACTCACTTGAACCAAAGTGGCATCAAGCCCACAGAGAATAGAGAGTAGATACTTGGCTTGGGGGAACAGGCTGATGACAACCACAGAGGGCAGGGAGACTGTATTCCCTGACAACCGCAGTAGGCATATTCCACCCCCTGCCAAGGCCCCAACAATGTCTAGAGACCAGCAGCAGAAACTGATGCAACATCCAGACAAGCTAGTAGGAACCTCAAATACAAAATGAACACAAAGCTGAGTATCCCCAAACCCTGAGAAAGAGGCACTAAATTCTATACCTAAAGAGGTGATGCTACAGGACATAGTCAAAGCAACAGGACTCCAGATCAGGCAAAATGAATAGCCTCAAAGTGGTGTGGGTGTAAGAATCAACCAGTGATCTTAAACATTAAAAGCTAATATCACTAAAATTTACATAATAAAACTCAAAATGTGAACCCAAGAACAATGGTTATCTCTGGGAGAGCACTAGGATTGAAGGTTGATCAAATGGGGTCTTTAGTTTTACCTGTTCACAAAAGGAATATACTTTTACTAAAAAAAAAAAAAAAAAATCAATGCACATTTTCAAAGAAATATGTTTTCTGGATGAAATGATAATTCAATACTTCTACAATCTTTCAGGTAGTACGAACGACCAAAAGAATCATTTTCCAAATTGAGCTCCTCCAAATAACTGCCCCTTGAAACAGCAGCAGGCCATCTAGAAAGGAAAAGAGTGCCACAGTCCCATTAATTTGGCTTAAATTGCATGTTTTTCACTTCAGGACCTCTGGATTAGAACGACATGGCACAGACAAATCATTCACCCATGTCTCAGAGAACATCAACCACAGAAAAATGTACCTTGACAAGGAGACCACCAAATCTTTACATAAGCTTTAATTCTTTATTATCCTATGGACCAATACACTTTAAGAAGCAGGGTAACCATTCCATGGCTTTTAGATTAAGACTCCCAACAATGCTGACATTTAACACAGAATTTCTTTTTTTCTTTTTCCACCTGCCCCACCCCCAACACAGAATTTCAACCCTCTTTTCCTTATTCTAAATCCCCTGCTCTTACAGTGCCACAGACAATAACCTACATCCTTTTGGGGGGCAGGGGGTATGGAGGAGTTTGAAACCTTTTTAACATGTGCTGCAATAGCAATTTTTAACTCATGTCACTTATTTAGGAAATTCTATTTTAACTGTAAGTATTTACAGTACGGCAAAGAAACTCACAGGGAGAAGTGCTTGGGGCTTGTGTGAGCCGTGCCCAGGGCCTCAGAAGCAGATGCCGGTGCTCTGCTCCACCTCAGGGCACCACAGCCACTATGGATACCACCTGGCGCCACCACACCCCGGAACATCCCTAGAACACTTTCAATTCCTTTAGTCTTTTTGGTTTTTACATGTATTTCCTAATTTTGCTCTATACAACTGCTAAAGAAATTTTCAGTATTTTTAAAAATCTCAGTGTCATCTCTGTTTTAGTCACCATTCTCCTATGAGGCTGGGAGAGGCTGAAATGAGGCTGAGAGACTACATACAAAGACAGCCGGAGTACAGTTCACAGTTCTCACAGTAAGACACTGTCAACACCTCAAGGCCCGTGCACACAAAGTAGGAGAACAAGGGGCAGCCACTCTAGAGGCAGACACTCACTGAGGCTGAAGCAGCTGAGCAGTATACGCAGCACACGAATATCCACGGAAAAGATAAAATCTACAAAGTAGGGGGATGAGGGACATTGATCGTGGAGGCCATAGGGGAAGACAGTATATGGAAACTCCCTGCACTTCCTGCTCAATTTTGCTGTCAACCTAAAACCACTCCAAAAAATAAGGTCTATTTTTTTTAAACGTAGGGAGAGAGGCATAAGTAAGTATGCTTATATTTTCATAGACTATCTCCTGACCAGTACACCAGCCACTGGTAACAGCAGTCACTTAAGGGTGGGGCGGACACTCAGTTACCTCTCTCTGTGGAGAGCGGAACAGGGCCAAGACCATGGGTGAAAAGATCACCACAGTTCCACGACACAACTCTTCCATACTTCTTGAATTGCTTTTGAGAGAGATATATATATATATATTTTTTTTAATCAGCATTTTTTATCAGCATTTTTAAAAACACCAGTAAAAAAAACATATAAGCAAAAGAGAAAGTTCCAGGATAGGAGGGGTACAAGAGAGTCAAATCTAAATAAAGGCTATGGCAGCAAAATTATAGGAGCCTGGCTGCAAAGACACCAACCCAACCTCAAGAGCACAGTATCTGGAGAGAAATCACCGCTGAACCTGGCAGCACAGAAGCCTGAGTAGCACGGGCACTCCAAAGAGGACATCTCAGTGGCATAAGACAGACACTAGTTGCCAGAAGTCGGCACTGCACCTCCCCCAGAAGGGAGAGCAGCCACCTATGGCCAAGCTGAGAAGGAAAACAGCTAAAAAATGGGAAAAAGTCTAAGAATCCTCACTTCCAGAGCTAACTTAAATCTGAAAACGCTAGCAGGCACAAAAAGCCCCTCTAGAGGGCACCACCAAACTGCTGGCAGAGGATCACACCCACACACCGGGAACACCCTTCTGGGACCACCATTCCCAGTTTCTTTCCTTATTCTGAGTTCTGGGAGGTACCGAAGTGGGTTTTATTGCTTGTTTTCTTTAGGATGAGAAACAGTTTTCTGCTTTTCTTATTTAAGACCCAGTACAAGGCCGGGCGCAGTGGCTCATGCCTGTAATCCTAGCACTCTGAGAGGCTGAGGTGGGCGGATCATTTGAGCTCAGGAGTTCGAGACCAACCTGAGCAAAAGCGAGACCCTGTCTCTACTAAAAATAGAAAGAAATTAATTGGCCAACTAAAAATATATAGAAAAAATGAACCGGGCATGGTGGTGCATGCCTGTAGTCCCAGCTACTCGGGAGGCTGAGGCAGAAGGATTGCTTGTGCCCAGGAGTTTCAGGTTGCAGTGAGCTAGGCTGATGCCATGGCACTCTAACCCAGGCAGAGTGAAAAGACCCAATACAATCAGGAGGGGATTCAAAGGCCTCAGGAAGAAGGCTGCTAATCATCACACCAATCTGTGCAGCACCACCCTGCCAGCCACACAGGTTCCAGGCTCAGCCATGCTGCCTTCAAAAATGAGAGGAAACAAAGATTTGGAGGTTTGTTCTCCCAGGTAAACTTGAGCATCCAAAGTGACATTTCTCCTGCTTTATTTAGCTTTTCACTAAGGACACCCAAATAACACTTAAGTGTTGTCTAGGTCATTGCTAGTACTACCTACCCACTTACTAGGAAGCTCTGGGTGAGTCTGCAAAGTAGAAGGTTTGCTGGTTGGGATAGGAAGGAGAAAGTATGCAAACAGTGCTGCTCCCATGAACTGCCAGGTCACAAAGCCCCACAGGGCAGGGGGACACATGAGCAGCCCAGACTTGTGTTTCAGACTTTGCCCTGCAGGTAATGGGAAGAGAGCACTGGCCCTCCCAGGAAATGATTCTGGTCTAAGCCTATGGTGGGGCTTGCCCACCAGCACTGAAGACTAACAAAGCCTGGCTGGTTTCCTTTCCCATGTCCGCCCTCAGCAGTGAAGGTCTCCTGCCAGCCCTTCCACCCCCTAGAGGGCAGACTGGGCCTGTTATTTCGAGGCCTGCTCAGCCAGCACCCCACCCCTACTGAAGAATGGGTCAATAAAGACACGAGTTAATGCCAGAAAAGTAGGGAAGAGAGGAGTCCCTTTCAATGTACCACACAATAATACCACCCACAGATCAGTGTAAAGTTTTGCTTTCGGAAGCAGAATCTGCCCAGACAGGATCAGGACTGCTCATTTAACTTGGGGACAGCAAAGTGCCCACTCCGAAACTTCTGCTAGTGGGTGGCCAGAAAGAAGCCTTTCTCCCTCCCTTCCTGACTCAAACTGTACTACAGCTCAAGGGAACAAGAAGAGAAGTCAGAGGCTCCTCTGCATTAGCCAGAGGCTGAGCCCCTTGATCAGGCTGGCAGGTCAGAAGATGGGCCAGGCTGGCACTCCTAAATCCTATTTGCCCTGAGGCCTTGAAATACATATTTATTCCATAAATACTTGCTGAATCCAGGAACCAAACCCAGCACTTAGCTTGTACTTAAAGCTTTAATTATACTATCTGATTTAACCCTTACAACAACCCTCTAATTATTATGACACTACTTTATATATAGGAAAACTAAGCCCCAATGAGAAAAATTCCCCAGTGAGGGCATTTTCCCAAGGGCAGATAGATTAGCAGTGTCAGAGCTACCAAATGAATGTAGGGTTTGTTGACTTTAAGTTTCACACTCTCACTCCATACGATAAATTTTTTAAAAGGGGGGAAAAAAGACTGGAATCAGGAAAAATTCCAGAAAAGATGAATGATGTGATGGTTTCAGAGGGTAAGGAAGCAAAACACTAAAAGGGCAGGAGACAACAAGTACCATCCTTGCTCTTCTGCTGGGAGAGGCTAAAAGTGTAACACCCCAGCACCAACAAACACACCAGGCCCAGCTCTTAGTTTCTGACCCCAATCTATAATCAAAACACCACGGCTCAGCCAGGCACGGTGGCTCACACCTGTAATCCTAGCACTCTGGGAGGCCGAGGTGGGAGGATCGCTCAAGGTCAGGAGTTCGAGACCAGCCTGAGCAAGAGCGAGATCCCGTCTCTACTAAAAATAGAAAGAAATTAATTGGCCAACTAAAAATATATAGGAAAAATACTAACCAGGCATGGTGGCTCATGCCTGTAGTCCCAGCTACTCGGGAGGCTGAGGCAGGAGGATCGCTTGAGCCCAGGAGTTCGAGGTTATTGTGAGCTAGGATGCTACGGCACTCTAGCCCAGGCAACAGAGTGAGACTCAGTCTCAAAAAAGAAAAAAAAAAAAAAAAAACACCATGGCTCCTTAGGGAGATCTACTCCACAGCTGGTGCAAAAAAAGAACATAAACCTGGAACATCCTGTGGTGCAAGAAAGTAAAGAAGTGCCTGAAAATGATGGGAACGTGTCATAAGGAAAAGGCAACTAAAAGAAGCCACCTGAACATTAAAATAATAAGGTCATAATCTATGGAATAAATATCCATGACTACACAGTGATAAAAACAAGCAATGAATGAATAAATAAATAAGTAGAGGAGAAACAAATATTCTTGCTTACAGCATGTTAAACAAAAATAATTGGATGCCACTGTTTCAGACTGAGGTCCTGCACGAGGTCCCAGTATACCAGACCAAACCAGAATGGATGGAATCAAACTGAACTTTGAAATGAGCCAGTTTTCCAAAAAACAGAATATTATGGCTAACGTGAGACAGCATAAGGAAATTCCCTCTGTTTTAACCCTGCAAGTGACTTTGAAACTACCCATTGCTTTTTGTTCTCTCTGCTTTCCTTAGCCTTTTTCTGCATATAAAGCAGAAAACACCTACCCTGTTCACCTACCCTGAATGAATAGAACATTCATTCTATTATAGAATGAAGTATTGCCCGATTGTAGAATCACAAATAAAAAGCTAATTAGATTTTTAAGCTAAACTGGTTATGTGTCTTTTGACAAGTATAATTCCAATTATTAATAATAAATGTAGAAATAATAATGGAGGCCAGGCATGGTGGCTCACGCCTACCACTCAGGGAGGCCGAGGTAGGAGGATGGCTCAAGGTCAGGAATTCGAAACCAGCCTGAGCAAGAGCGAGACCCCGTCTCTACTAAAAATAGAAAGAAATTAACTGGCCAACTAAAAACATACAGAAAAAATTAGCCGGGCATGGTTGTGAATGCTTATAGTCCCAGCTACTCGGGAGGCTGAGGCAGGAGGATCACTTGAGCCTAGGAGTTTAAGGTTGCTGTGAGCTAGGCTGACGCCACGGCACTCTAGCCGGGGCAACAAGAGTGAGACTCTGTCTCCAAAAAAAAAAAGACGATGGAAATAGCAAATCATTTAGCAAACATCACAGTATTAACTGTTTCTGGGAAGAATACTCAGTGGTTGCCAAGATTAGGGGGAAAAGTATGCTGAGAAACAAGTCTCAAAGTATCTCCCCACAAGATCCTTATTAATTACAAAGGGGAAACATAGTAACTGCACAGTGAAAAACAACAGCCACCACTTCAGCCAAATGATCTCAGTAAATATTATAGGAATCGGACAAATCAACACCATGAGCCTCCTCATATGATGCACGAAGGACATAATGTCACTTCTTCTGGTATTCTTAACAAATACATTTAACATGAATACAGTCATAAGGAAGTATCAGACAAAACCATAAAGAGGGATATTCCACCAAAAAAAAAGAAAAAGAAAAAAAGAAAGAAAAAGGCCAGTTCTTTAAAAGTGTCAAGGTCATGAGAAAGCAAGGACTAAGAAACTGTCCCAGATAAAGCAGACTGAAGAGATGCAACCATGGATACAATGACAATAACAGACTGAACCCTGGGCCAAGGAAAAAGGACACAACTAGAACAAGTGGAATCTGAACAAGATCTACAGATGAGTCTAATAGTAGTCCCTGGTTATAAAAGACACTAACATTCGGTGAAGCTGGGTGAAGGATATGTGGGAATTCTTTGCACAATTTTTGCAATTTTTGTGGTAGATCTGAATTATCCAAAAATCAAAGTTTGTTTGTTTGTTTGTTTTAATACCAAAAAATAAACAGACATTGACAGTTGTATGAGAACATGCTAGTCCTTTGCTGGGCTAAGAAAAGAATGACGCTACACTATGGCTGCCAGCATCCAGACCAAAGACCTGATCCTCACTCTTCAGAACCCCACAGCTGCTGTTTAAAGAACCATACCTCCACAGGCTCCAAATCTGATTCCTCAGCTCACAGGACTCAGAGAAAGTCACCTGAGATGACCTATTCCAGGTGGTCTCAGAGCTAACCCTACAGGACACAGCTGCCCACACACATGGGCTCTACTTGAGGTCCCCCACATCACCCAGTCACTCAGACACCACTTCCACAGCAAATTCCTAAGCCTAATAAAGAGATATGAAAACTCAGGTCACTCCAACTCCCTCACAGTGTGGCTCAGAGCTCAAGGCCAGTGTGGACCGAGGTCTGCACAGTCCTGGGCTTCTGTCACTTGGGGGCTGCAATCTAGCTGGTATGGGAAAGAAGGGCAAGAGCACAAAAAACAAAACCAGAAGGGCAGCTGACAGCTCAGCACAAAGGCAGGAAAATGGAGAAGTGGCCTTAGGACACTACTATTGAGTTTATTTATTTTATTTTATTTTTGAGATGGAGTCTCACTCTGTCACCTGGGCTAGAGTGCCGTGGTGTTAGCCTAGCTCACAGCAACCTCAAACTCCTGGGCTCAAAGGATCCTCCTGCCTCAGCCTCCCAAGTAGCTGGGACTACAGGCACGCACCACCATGCCCAGCTAATTTTATATATTTTTTTAGTTGTTCAGCTAATCTCTTTCTATTTTTAGTAGAGAAGGGGTCTCACTCTTGCTCAGGCTGGTCTTAAACTCCTGAGCTCAAACGATCCACCTGCCTCAGCCTCCCAGAGTGCTAGGATTACAGGCGTGAGCCACCGTGACCGGCCCTATTATTGAGTTTACAGCATGACCCTGAGTTGCCTTAAGAAGACAGAGAAGTACAGAACATAAACACATGTGAAAACATAAGAAAATTAAATGTTACCAGATAACTGGCCTTAATGAGATATGTTATAATTCAAAGGTTCATCATCTTTAACATGACTTTTAACCTCAATCATTCATTCATTCAGCTATTTACTGAGTGCCAACTATGTGGCAGGTGCTGGAATCCACAGTGAACAAGGTAGACTAAGTCTCTGCCTCCCATGGAGAAGACAGACGATACCTAGCGAGTAGATATGTTGTCGTCCCTCGGTATCTGCAGGGGATTGGTTCCAGGAACCCCATGGATACCAAAATGGTCAGATGCTCCTGGTATCCTGATAGAAAAGGATGTCATATGTACATATAACCCATGCACAACCTCCTGTATACTTCATCTCTAGATTACTCGGTATAGCTAAAACAATGTAAATGTTATATAAACACTTGTGCTATTGTTTTTATTTGTATTGTTTTATCATTGTATTTTTAAAAAATATTTTCAGTACACAGTTGGGTCCACGGATGCAAAACCTGGGGATACAGAAACCAGGGATATAGAGGGCCAACTGTAACAATCAGCTCAAGCCCAGGTGTTCTAGGTCGGTTCCAGCCCCATCCCTTCCTGTCAACTTCCTTCCTCCTGACTTCTCTACTGACAGAATGAGCAGGGTGGGCACGAGCAGCCAAGGAAGAGAAGTTCTGCAAAGGGCAGTTTGCAAGAGATAGTAGGCACATGGAGAATTGGGAATGTTTACATCTCTCACCCACAGGGAGTAAAGGACCACCTGCCCAGGGACACACAAAGGCACCACCACACAGCAGAGGTGGCACAGAGACTTCAGATATGCCTCTCTGTAGAAAAGGGCAACAAAGACTCAAAAAAATGTGTCCAGGATTTTAGGTGCTCATCAGGACTCCAGGAACAAACCAAAGTGAGCTGCAGCAGCAAGTCTGATCGCAGGGTTATTGTACCTATTACAACAGCTCCCAGAACGCTCCCAGGTTTGTCTCAATCCTCTGACCTCAACCTGCTTGCTCATGTACCTCATTCTCCTGGCTCCCTCCTCAGTCTCCTAGGCAGAGAATCCTCATTTCATATCCTCCTCATGTGATGACATTCAGGTCTCAATCCTTGGACTTCTCTCCTCCATCCACATTCACTGCCTCAATGATCTTACCTAATCTATGATTGCATGCATCTAAACACTATTGCTTTTCAATGCTCATCCTAGTCCCCACACTCCCTAGAACTCCAGACCCTTTGACCCAGTAATTCCTGTTGTGGGAATCCACCTAACTGGTATTCATACAAGTGTTCCAAGAGACACCTACAAGCAAATTCACTGCAGCATGATTTGTAACACTGGCAGATTGGTAACAACTTAAATACACACCCCCTTGGGTAGTCACTAAATAATAATGTTAAGATCTACATGGTGGAAAACTATATGGCTAGTCTGTTCTACATTGCTATAAAGGAAACATCTGAGGTGGGGTAATTTACAAAGAGGTTTATTTGGCTTACAGCTCTGCAGACTTGTACAAGAAGCACTGTACTAGCATCTGCTTCTGGTGAGGATTTCAGGGAGCTTCCAATCAAGGCAGAAGGCGAAGGGGAAGCAAGCATGTCACGCGGTGAAAGAAGGAGCAAGAGAGGGAGGAGACGGTGCCCGGCTCTTTTAACCAACCAACTCTTACATATACTAATAAAGTGAGAAATCACTTATTCATGGGGAGGGCACCAAGCCATTCACGAGGGATCCACCCTCATGATTCTCCAAACACCTCCCACCAGACCCCATATTCAACACTAGGGATCAAATTTCAGCATGAGATTTGGAGGGGTCAAACATCCAAATGATAGTAACAGCTAAGAAAAATTTTGACCACACATCAGAGTCACCTGGAAAGCTTCTAAAAATCCAGGCATAATATAGAAGCCACACCCAGACCAATTAAATCAGATCTCTAGAGCAAGGACCCAGGAATCTGCATTTTAACACACTGACTGCCACACTAGAAAAAAAATTTTCCCTGGGGCCATGGTGTTTTATTACGAAAATAGAATAAAAACTTTGTAGACAAAACAATCCTTTCTAATTTAATGAAAAATTTGTTATTTTTTATTGTTTTCTGTACATGAGTCATATGCAACTTGAAAAACAGTTCACAGCGCTCAAGATAAAGAGACCGTGAGTTACATATACCTCACGAGGCCTCAAGGTCAATACTAGCATTAGTTAAATACAACTCACATAGCAGTTAATGTGTTCAAATCCCTAGTGACTACAAGGACAGCTGCAATGAAGAATCTCAGGGCAAATCACCCAAAAGCAAACCAGGTTCCATTGCTCAACAATATGAGCCTGGGTCAGTTTCCTTAACTGCAAAATGGAAAGGCAACAGACCTGCCTCAGAGTTGTGAGGACAGTAAAACACCTATCCATACCCTAAGGGGAAGGGTACCAAGCAACAGGTCAGCTGCTTTTCAAATGCAAGTATTCACAGCACATTCTGGGGGTGTGACAAAGTCAACACAGATTTTTTTTGTGTATGTGTGTACTGTATAAAAGTGAAAAAATACATATACATATATAATATAAAAATTTTATAAAAGGAGCTATTAACAACAGTCATCTCTAGGAATAACTCACTTCCATTATATACTCTCCTAACTTTCAAAAATATTACCCTATCACAATTGCAAAGATGTGGAATCAACCCAAGTCCCCATCATTTCATGACTGGATTAATAAAATGTGGTGTATGTACACCATGGAGTACTACTTGGCCATTAAAAAAAAAGCATTAATACCTTTTGCAACAATCATGATGGAAATGGAGGCCATCCTAAGCATTGCAAGAATGGAAAAACACACACCACATGTACTCACTATTAAATTGGAACTAACCAATCAGCACTCACATGCACAGAAAGAAGTAAAACTCAATGGAAATCATGCAGGTGGGAGGTAGGAGGAGGGGATGGGTGAAATCACACCTAATGCATACAATGTACACTATCCGGGCGATAGGCACACTTATAACTTTGACTCAAGCAGTAGAAAAGCAATCCATGTAACAAGACATTTGTTTCCCCATAATATTCTGAAATAAATTAAATAAATAAATAAAAGTTGTAACTAACAGCTCTCACTTATGAGTGTAATTTACCTGGGCTCAAATCCTAATCCATTGCTACCAGTGTGTGATGCTGGAAAAAAAAATGTTACCCTAAATCCAACTCCAACTTACAGGAAATAGGACAGAGGACATGCTAAATCACACCACAGATAACAATCAGCAAAATTCAGACAGAGGGCCAGCCACGGTGGCTCACACCTGTAATTTCAGAACTTTGGGACACTGAGGCAGAAGGATCGCTTAAGGCCAGGAGTTTGAGGACCAGCTTGGACAACATAGTGAGATACCCATCTCTACAAAAAATTTTTAAAAAATTAGCAGGTGTGGTGGTACATGCCTGTCGTCCCAACTACTCCAGAGGCTGAGGCAAGAGGATCGCCTGAGTCCAGGAGTTTGAGGCTGCAGTGAGCTGTGATTGTGCCACTGCACTCCAGCATGGACGAGAGTGAGGCCCTGTCTCAAAAAAAAAAAAAATCCAGAGGGAAATTTTAAACAAACAACCTGATTTCTTTTAACAAATAAATTTCAAGGAAATGAAAAAGAAAAAAACAGAGGGTCAAGTATGAGCCGTGGGTGTTTGGAGCCTTATTTGTATACAACCCCTTTAAAAAAAAATTACGACATAATGACAAAACTGGAAGTTTAAACACTGGCTGAAAGCATTTACAGATAAAATGATATGAGAATTTGGTTCAAAATAACACAGGAGGGAGAGAAATGGGCTGCTGCTGCAATTAGCCAATGAGCACATGAGGAGTCATATTCTTCTCTCTACTGTGGTTTGTTTTTTAAATTCTACTTAGTAAATTTTTGTGAGGTACATGTTACCTTTTCAATATAAAAAAAAAACAAGCTAGCACAAAAAGGTAACTATTGCTATAGAAAAATATTAAATAGAAGTTGGTTATTTTAAGAGAAGTTGGTTAGTTTTAAAAAGTGTATCTCAGAAAGTCTGGTATTAGTTGCTTTTTTCTTAATACAACAAAGCAAATAAATCCGTCTTTAGCCCACTGAGGTAGTATGGCTTCAATTCCCAATAACTCTCTGGCCTTACCTTCTAACTGTATGATTTTAAGCAAATCACTAGACCATTGTACATCTCAATTTCTTTATCCGTAAAAAGGAAGAGGATCATTGGTTCTCAGTATTTGGAAATACACGTTTTTTCCAGAGGAACTCCCCCCAGGTGATTCTAATACGTCTCTTCTTCCTCCCCAACCTACGTGCTCCCTGAGACCCCTCCAACTCTGACAGGTTAGGATCCCAGGTCATTTTCTTTTTTTTTTTTTTTTTTTTTGAGACAGAGTCTCACTTTATTGCCCAGGCTAGAGTGAGTGCCGTGGCATCAGCCTAGCTCACAGCAACCTCAAACTCCTGGGCTCAAGCAATCCTCCTGCCTCAGCCTCCCAAGTAGCTGGGACTACAGGCATGTGCCACCATGCCCAGCTAATTTTTTCTATATATATTTTAGTTGGCCAATTAATTTCTTTCTATTTATAGTAGAGATGGGGTCTCGCTCTTGCTCAGGCTGGTCTCGAACTCCTGAGCTCAAATGATCCGCCCACCTCGGGCTCCCAGAGAACTAGGATTACAGGCTTGAGCCACCGCGCCTGGCCCCAGGTCATTTTCTTACACTGCTTCAATATCCAACAATCTTAAAATAAAGCACTACTTTCTAAAAGTGAAGGCTACAACCTTCACTGCAAAATAAAAAAAATTGCAAAATAAAAAACAAAAATGCAATATTTCTAGAGAGAAAAAGGTCCTCCTAACAACCTAAATCAGGTTTTCCTGACTTGTGATTTAAATCAAATCATTTGGAGGCCTCTTACACCTGAGCTTCCTTAAAGAAGGAGCAATTTCAGGGTGAATCATTGGAAAGATACAATAGCAGCTATGACACAAGATGAGGTGCAGTCCACAGATGGCTGAATCTAAAGGGAAACAGGCAGACATCCCTCAACCCCTGGCTTTCTATTCCTTATTCTCTCTCCTTGTATAATATGCAGCATACACTCTTGTCCAAGAACAAGTGCAACTTTAGGAACACAACACTCAGCAGTGTATACCACAAATTCAAAATCAGCAAAAGGAATGCAGGAAATGCTTAGGATACAACATTCAGCAAAAAAGAATGCACAGTGTAAGAGTTTTAGAAATATATATATGTATGCATGTTAATATACATAAGAAAAACTATAGAAAATATGTTAACTATCAACTATAGAAAATATATTAACTCCCAAAAAGTTAATAGGGAGTGGTTGGGATTTTTTTTCTTTCTTTATATACTTGTCTGTATTTTCCAAATATTGTACACTGAATGTAGCCAGAAAGGAAATGAAAATCTTTTTCTTTTTAAGAGAAATAACAATAGCTAGTGCTTACTTGAATGTTTGCTCCATGAGAATCACACTAAGCAGTTCTTAAGGATTTACCTCATTCAATTCTCACCATAGCCTATGGGGTGGGTACTCTGATTATGCCCCCATGGCTCTACAAAGGGGCTTCCTACAATGGGCACCTGAAAAAGCCTCAACTAGCAAAGGAAGAATCTGTTTAAAGACAAACCACAGAACCCAACTTTCTCAGGCAGTGTGAGACTACACGTGGAGAGAAGTCCCAGGCCCAGAGTACAAGCTCCTTTCTGTTCTCCTGATAAACCACCTGAGGGACATCAAGCGGCACAGACGTCATAATACGTGCGTTAGTGCTATAGAATAATGTTTGTGTCCCCCCCATTCATATGTTGAAGTCTTAAGCTCTAAGGTGATGATATTTGGAGGTGGGGACTTTGGGGATAACAGGTCATGAATGCGATTTCATGAGATTTTGTCAGCGCCAGCAAATGCAAAGTCATCATCCCACTGCCTACAGCAACACCTGCAGGTCAAGTGCCTGAACTGCAGGTATGACTTAACACCTGACAGCCTATGCCAAGGAAACCAACACCAAACCCTACTATGATGGAATCCAAGAGATGCACCCTGACAGGCAGCTCTTGAGAGGTAGCTGATTAGTGACTGTATATAACATAAGGTGCTGCAGACTTTGTGCCCCTCACTCCTTCCACAGTACTAATCACGGCTATAAGGCACTGATCACCTAGTCAAGTATTAATACATTAACATTGAGACTCAAACAGCACTTTTTACAAAGTCTTTACTATGGACAACTTTAAAACTGTAAAGTACCCTTACAGGATGTAAGCACATTCTCCAAAGCTATTTGTGCAAACAGGGAAATTTCTGTGTGTCCAAATTCTCTCTTTTCTCTGAAAAATAAAAAATGGGGTGGAAGCATTTCTGATCTTCATTTGGCATGTCCTGGACAGGAGGGCAAGAGCAAGAATAAAATGTAGGGCATTTGTAGCTTACTACTTGGGGGGGTGCTAAAATCACAGTGGACCGTGAAATCAGGTCAAGATAAAATTTTCCTCAAATTTCCCCCAACTCACCAAAACAATACTGTGAATGAGATCTGTACATAATGATGTATAAATAACAATGCATACTGCAAAAACTTTAGGGCAGAACAAAGGTCCAGGGTTGCCAGGGCCTGGGAGTGGAGACAGGAGATGACTACAAAGAGGCGCAATGGAGTTGGGTGCTAACAGAAATGTCATCTATCTTGCCTGGGCACAGTGGCTCATGCCTGTAATCCTAGCACTCTGGGAGGCTGAGGCGGGTAAATCACTCAAGGTCAGGAGTTCGAGACCAGCCTGAGCAAGAGCAAGACCCTGTCTCTACTAAAAATAGAAAGAAATTAATTGGCAAACTAAAAATACATATAGAAAAAATTAACCGGGCATGGTGGCACATGCCTGTAGTCCCAGATACTTGGGAGGCTGAGGCAGAAGGACTGCTTGAGCCCAGGAGTTTGAGGTTGGCTGACACCACAGCACTCTAGCCAGGCAACAAAGTGAGACTGTCTCGAAAAAAAAAAGAAATGTCATCTATCTTGACTGTGGTAGTGGCTACAAGACTATATTTGTCCAAAGTCATAAACTGTCCAAAAAGAGTAAATTGTACTGTTATATAAATTATACTTTAATAAAACACAAAACAAAGAAATTGTACTGTATATAATAATGTACGGCCTATAATAAAAATACATATAAAATACAAATGCATAAATTTTTATTATCCTGTTTAATTTTTTCCCCCAAATTTTTAAAATTTAGCAAGCATATGATGTGACTTTACTATAGAATAAGAGAAGGAAGTGTTTGCCTAATACTGGGTAGAACCACCAGCAAATATGTCAAACAGGAGTCATCAGAAATCAGCAATCTAAGATCTAGACCCTAGGTAACTGATCTCAGACAGAATGCCCAGAACGGGCTTCTGTGTGGTCTTTTAAAGAGTAACTATCTTGGCCGGGCAAGATGGCTCATGCCTGTAATCCTAGCACTTTGGGAGGCCAAGGCAGGAGGATCGCTCAAAGTCAGGAGTTCGAAACCAGCCTGAGCAAGCACGAGATCCCGTCTCTACTAAAAATAGAAAGAAATTAATTGGCCAACTAAAAATATATGGAAAAAATTACCTGGGCATGGTGGCGCATGCCTATAGCCCCAGCTACTCAGGATGCTGAGGCAGTACGATTGCTTGAGCCCAAGAGTTTGAGGTTGCTGTGAGCCACTGCGCCTGGCCTAAACCTCTTTTCTTTATAAATTACCCAGCCTCTGGTATTGCTTTACAGCAAAACTAGACAGCTACCAAGCAGAAAGGTTAACTTTCCTGAAACACATCCAAGTTTCCACATTCTATACTTAATACTAGGGTAGAACTCACAAAACTCTAATTCTAATCCAGAACACAATTCGTTGGTTCAAGAATTTAAAAATTAGGGTCCCTACAAGACAGGAAGATAGCTATTCTAGTCTGTTACTCAGAACCAAAAAAAAAATGCCCTTTTTAAATATTTTAGAAATTATAAAAGGAACACAAAAAAATTAAAACAAAATGTATGCTCATTGTAGAAAAACTAGAAAATAGGCCAGGTGCAGTGGCTCACACCTATAATCCTAGCACTTTGGGAGGCTGAGATAGGAGGATTACTTGAGGCCAGGAGTTCAAGACCAGCCTGAGCAACAGAGGGAGAACCCATCTCTACAAAAATTTAAAAAAAAAAATATTAGCCAGGCATGGTGACACATACCTATCATCACAGCTACTCAAGAGGCTAAGGCAGGAGGATCATTGAGCCCAGGAGTGTGAGGTTGCAGTGAGCTATGATGACTCCACTGCATTTAGCCCAGGTGACAGAGCGTGAGGTCTTGTCAAAGAAAGAAAAAAAAAAAAGGAATGAAGGGACGGAAGGAGGGAGGGAGGGAGGGAGGGAGGGAGGGGAGAGAAAATAGAATAATGGACAAAGATGAAAATGAAAAACAATTATAATTCCACCACTGTGATTACCACTATTGATAATTTATTACCTTTGAGGCTTTTTCTCTGCATATATATAAATTTAAATGTTTTTCAAATTTGATATTAGACTATGCAGTTGGAATCTTCTTCTTACTTAACTTTTATCATAAAAATATCTGTGTAAGTCAAGGTTCAACCAAAGAAACAGAACCAGCAATAGATACAATCAGCCCTCAATATCCATAAGTTTCGCATCCATGGGTTCTATAAACAACAGCGGATCGAAAATATTCCCTCCAAAATGATGCTTTCATCTATACAGAATTTTTCTTGCCATTATTCCCTAAACAATGAAGTATAACAACTATTTACATAGCATTTAGATTGTATTGGGGATTATAAGTAACCTAGAGATGATTTAAAGTATGTGAGAGGATGTGCATATGTCATATGCAAATACTATATCATTTTATATAAGGGATCTGAGCAAACATGTTGGTATCCACTGGGGGTCCTGGAATCCATTCCCCATGATACCAAGGGATGACTGTATTTACGAAAAGATTTATTGCAAGGAATTGGCTTACATGGTTGACTAGCTAGACCAGTCCAAAATCCATATGGCAGGCCACTGTGGAACTCTCTAGAAAATTAGTGCAGCTGCTGTCCACAGGAGGAATTTCTTCAGCTTCAGGGGAGTCTCTGCTCTACTCTTCAGGCTTTCAGCTGATGGATCAGGCCCGCTCAGATCAGCTAGGACAATTGCCCTTACTTAAAGTCAACTGATTATGGGCTTTAATCACATCTACAGAATACCATCAAAGCAACACCCAGATGAGTATTTGACTGAATAACTTGGGACTACAGCCTAGCCAAACTGACACATAAAACTGACCATCACAATATCCAAGTCAGTAATCCTTAAAAACATTTTATAAAGGCAAGGCATGGTGGCTCATGCCTGTATTCTCAGAACTTTGTGAAGCCAAGGCAGGATGATAACTTGTGGCCAGGAGTTTGAGACCAGACTGGGTAACAGACCAAGACCGTGTCTCAAAAAAAAAAAAAAAAAAAAAGTATCTGAAATTTAAAATTCACTAGACGAGTTTAACTAAAGATTAGAGACTAAAGAAGAAAAGACAGTAAACTTGAAGATAGGGCAACAGAAACTATTCCAAAGGAAGCACAAAGAGAAAAGAGACTTCAGAGGGTAGGAAGGAGAGAGCCTGAAAAAAGCCCCAAACTCCCAAAGCAGTATAAACACTAAACGCAAAGAAAATCACACCAGAAGCCAGGCGCAGTGCCTCACGCCTGTAATCCTAGCTCTCTGGGAGGCTGAGTCAGGAGGGTCACTCAAGGTCAGGAGTTCAAAACCAGCCTGAGCAAGAGTGAGAAACTCTACTAAAACTCTACTCGTTTCTACTAAAAATAGGAAGAAATTAATTGGCCAACTAAACGTGTATAGAAAAAATTAGCCAGGCATAGTGGCGCATGCCTGTAGTCCCAGCTACTCGGGAGACTGAGGCAGAAGGATTGCTTGGGCCCAGGAGTTTGAGGTTGCTGTGAGCTAGGCTGACGCCACGGCCTGGGCAACAGAGTGAGACTGTCTCGGGGAAAAAAAAAAAATGGAAGATGAAATAAAGACATTTTCAGTAAACAAAAGCTGAAAGAATTCATTACCAGCAGACAGGCACTAAAAGAAATATTAAAGAAAGTTCTTCAAGCTAAAGGGAAATAATAGATCTCTACCCTCCCCATCCTATCCCTCCCACTTCCAGACTCTAAACCCTTATTTTGTCCTTTTTCAATCAGAGATCCTTACTCAAGACCTGCTCACCTTCTCCTTCAACTTGGTTCACCCATCTAACAATTGTTTTCTCTGAACTCCCTTATTTAGCTTGGCCTTTAAGACTCTGCAGTCTTGCCCCGTTCTATCTGTATAAAACTTAGTTTCTCTTACTCCATATTTTAGCAGTCATTCCAAGTTGTTCACTTTGCTTCATAACTAGAAACTCAATTCAAAAACTCCCCCAAAATCAGGTCAGAGAGAGAGGGCAAAGAGTAGGAAGAACAGAAGGGCAGTCAAGGTAGCTGGGGAACAAGTCACACCAAAGAAGAGAGAGAGTAGATTTTCCTAAAAACAAAGCGGGCCAGGAGGATCACTATCTGGCAGATAATGCCACAATTCCCACACAAGGACATATCAGATCCTCTTACTCAGACCACAGGGGAGGACTGCATAAGTTTAGAGTAGATGGGAAAAATAACTCTTGAAAAATGAGTCTGCGTACAGGACAGGGAAACTGTGTCATACTCAAGCGGTACCACTCATTAGGTGCTTGACCACTGGCTCATTTTAAATTCACAATAGCCTAATAAAGGTTATAAGGCAGGTACTATCATTATCACTTTCATTTTACAAAGCAGAAAACCAAGACACAAAAAAGTTATATTGCTTGTCCAAGGTAATACATTCAGGAAGTGGCAGAGCCAGGATGTGAATCCAGTCTATATAAGACTGCCTCCTCACATGTTCATTATACCTCAAGCATGCTGGGTGCATCCCAGCAGTGCTCCTGTAGGTAGAAAAACACAAAAGACTCTGGACACCGAGACTAAGCTTCTACACACAGATAAAGTCAGGTCTTTGTGGAAGGAGCCAAGTGCTCAAATTTTGGCTCTGGCTCTTAACTGGTTATATGACTACCAACAGATTATTACCTTGGCTTATAAGGAAGCAAAAAAAAGAAGACTGAAGCCAAATTGACCTCTCATCCTATGTAACTGAAGGGCTATGATGCAATTTGCAAATATTAAGAGCTAAATAATGCCAAGATAAAGAACTGGTGTATTACAAAATAAGAATGAATAATGGACAACCCCCCACTACCAGATGCCACACAAGAAAGAAGCAAGCTGCAAAATAGGAATTCCTACCTGGGAAGACCTGGTGGTTCCCTAGGGACTTCAGGAGCATCAGCCACTGCTCCTGGAGCCTCTGCCTCCTCTGAGCCATGGGCAACCTCCTGCACAGTGTCCTGTGTGCCTGGAGGCTGCACTTTCTCTTCCAGAGATCCACCCAATTCTGTGGTAGTGTCAATCTCTATTTCCTGGACTGGTACTGGGACCAACTCCTTCTCGGCTGCAGTGGCCATAGCCCTGGCCTCTTCCTCTTCCTTTCTTCTGATTTTCTCTTCAAGTTCCTTCTTCCTCTTCTCATCATCTTGACGGGCCATGTGGTCAAAGGTTTTGAATACCTAAAATCAAACAGTAATCCAGCAATCAGTTCATATGCCAGCAAAGTACCACACATTCTGTAGAAATGTGGCAAAATCTGGTAAGGAGAAAACTAAAAAGCAGTAGGGCAAAAAGTTTTCCCACTGGAAAAATGGAAATATCCTAAAATTTCACCAAAAGCTGATAGGAAAATACTCTTTAACAGCAGGTTCCAAAATCAACAAAATCAAAAATTTACAAGCCAAGGCTAACAATATTTACAATACCTCAAGATGCATAGCTAGATGATCTTAGCTGTCATTATTTTTACAGACTCCAAACAGTCTTGTTCATAATGCAAAGAACACACACTGCCTTTTAGGCTATAAAGGCACCAAAAATTCAGACTCACAAATAAAAGATGAAAATGTTGAACCTCAATCCACAAAATGCACCAGGCTTACTGAACTGCTGCTATCTTTCACCAAATAGCAAGGGCTGAAGGGGGTTATGGGCATTCAATTCAATAAACATCCACTATGTGCCTACAATGTGTAAGGAACACACGCAAAAAAAAAAAAATCAAAATGACAACGCCTGCCTTCTAAGAACTCAAAATCCTGGTATGTACACAAGTCCTTAACCTTCTCTAGGACACAGTCACATCCATGAAGGTGCTGGGACCTCTCCACCAGAAAAGTACAGTCAAGATGGACCCACACATGACAATTCTGTTACAAGTAGGTTATAATGGATCCCTTGATACCCTGTCAGACTGTGGGTGGGAATGAGCATTTCTAATAAAAAAAAAAAAGTCTATGGAGCCTTCTTGGAACAAAGAGAATCTCAATTAGACCTTGAATGAGGGGCATATCTTCCATAGGAAACCACTGGAGAAAATGCCACAGCTTCAAGAATAGGCTCAAAGAAAACAGCAAGAGTTCCTGCAGTAGCTAGAGGAAGGGAGGAGGAGAGATCAACCTGGGAAAATGGGTGGGAGTCAGGGTCCAAAGGGCTAGAATGCAGACAGGTATCAAATAACAATGTTCTGTGGGCTGCACAGGAAGACAGAACAAAAGGGTGCTAACATATGAACTGAGTCAAATGCTTCTACAAACATTCTCTCAGGCCCCTCACAAAAGTCCCGTGAAGATGACAGCATCAACATTTCAAAGATGAGGAAAAATAAGGCTTAAAGAGATTAAGCAACTTACTCAAGGTCCAGCCAGCAAAAGACGAAAGTAAAAAATTACATGGGAAGCACCAAACTACAAGGAGATGATGTAGGCAGAGAAAAATCAGTACAATCCTAAAAGGTTAAAAACTGGAAACACCACCAGACCCACTTGTACTTCTGTTGATAATATGAAGCCCTGACTCACTTCCAACACTGTTGCATGTTTCCAACACTTTGCATCCTTTGCCCTCAGAGCTGCTCACCCTCCTGAAACCCTAGGTCTTCATCTTAACTCCACAAGAGCAAAGCAACAAGAACTCTCTCATAACACCTGGGATTTTTAACACAGGACTCACCTAGGCCCTCAAGACCTGATGGCCCTCACAGTGTCCACTGCCTCTACACAGTACATC
Organism: Mirza zaza; assembly: GCA_008750895.1. Taxonomy (NCBI): domain Eukaryota; kingdom Metazoa; phylum Chordata; class Mammalia; order Primates; family Cheirogaleidae; genus Mirza; species Mirza zaza. The sequence goes on from VSMD01000845.1 coordinate 26,666, forward strand.
CAACTTCCTCTGACCTGTCTATCCACACCACTAGGAAGCTCTCTCACATACTATGGACACCTCAATCTCTACATGTTCTCAGTACTCATTCTAGAGTCACAGAATTTTAGAGCTAGAAAAGACCTCCAATCTGTGACTTCCAATTAACCTTCTCAGCTGATAAGATGTGAAATGACTCTCCCAAAATTTCCCAAAAAGTTGCATAAGTAATAGGATATAGTCAGCTTTCTCAATTCTAATGCTGAGCACTTCTCCTAAGCAATACTTCTCAAATTCAACTCCAGAACACAGATTTGTCAAATGTAATGCATGGCATGTCATTCTAAACTCTTCTTGTCTTAAAACATGCTAACATAATTTTGAAATAGAATGCAATTTTCACATATATCATTCTGCTGAGCATTATTCAAGCTGTGCATGTAGACCATGCAAATCCTTTAGAATTAGTAGGAAAAGTATGAGAAGCCTTACACTATACCAACAGTCCACTCTCCGAACTAGCAAGGGAAAGCTTTCAAGTTCCAGAATGGTGAAGCCCAACACTGCCATCCAAACCCTCTGTGCCTAATTTTAGCAGAGCCACAGAAAGGAGTCTTATGCCATCAAGTCAGGGGCAGAAAAAGAAAACTACTAAGGGGCAAATAAGTAGGGGTAGGGGGTCAGGACAGCTTTGCTGGTACCAAGTCACTCAATCTGATTCAATATTGTAATGTCCTACTCACAACAAAACCGTTGCCAATACAGAAATCACCTTTATAAGCCTCCTGCCAAATGAGCTTCTGTGGATAAAAGAACAGGTTCCCAAGATTCACCCTGATCTACCAAACCGAGATATCCAGGGAATATGTGCTTTTTAAAGGTCCTTGGGAGGCTGGGCATAGTGGCTCAGGGCTGTAATCCTAGCACTCTGGGAGGCCAAGGGGGGAGGACTGCTTGAGCTCAGGAGTTCAAGACCAGACTGAGCAACAGCGATACCCTGTCTCTACTAACAAAATAGAAAAAATTAGCTGGGCAACTAAAAATAGAAAGAAAAAAATTAGCCAGGCATAGCACGTACCTGTAGTCCCAGCTACTCGGGAGGCTGAGGCAGGAGGACTGCTTGAGCCCAGGAGTTTAAGTTTGCTGTGAGCTAGGCTGAAGCCAACAGCACTCTATAGCCCAGTGACAGACCGAGACTCTTGTCTCAAAAAATAAAATAAAAAATAAAAATAACAAAAGTTCCTAGGGCAATGACGATTGTTAAGAACCACTTCCAGAAAGCACAACACCCCTCTTAAACATCTGCTGGAGACTGTCACCTTGGTTTCTGTGAAACTTACTACCTACCACTCACTGTAATCATTCCCCAAGGCCTGCCGTCTGTACTTTTGGCTCTTCTCTCTCCCTCAGACCACTCCAGTTCCCCCATCTCCTGCAAGATCCAGTCCTGTGATTCCAAGAGCCTATGGACAGGGACTCCAGTCTACAATTTCAAGTTCAACTTTTCTAAAACTAAAATTTTTCCCCTAAACCCAGGTGACAGTTCAAATGAATGCATTATCATTATTCCAGTCACCCAAGTTTGAAACCTTGGACCGTCTTTGACTTACTCATTCCTCTCCTTCCTATGTCCCTGCCCCCACTTCCACTACTTCATTACACTGGTCACCAAACCCTAACCTATAAGAGTGTCTTGGCTGGGGTCGGTGGCTCACGCCTGTAATCCTAGCACTCTGGGAAGCCGAGACGGGCTGATTGCTCAAGGTCAGGAGTTCGAAAACAGCCTGAGCAAGGGTGAGACCCCCTCTCTACTATAAATAGAAAGAAATTAATTGGCCAACTAATATATATATAGAAAAAATTAGCCAGGCATGGTGGCACATGCCTGTAGTCCCAGCTACTTGGGAGGCTGAGGCAGCACAACTGCTTGAGCCCAGGAGTTTGAGGTGGTTGTGACCTAGGCTGACACCACAGCACTCACTCTAGCCTGGGCAACAAAGTGAGACTCTGTCTCAAAAAAAAAAAAGAGTGTCTTAACCTACAAGTGTTTTATAATTAGTACCAGATAAAGGAGCATACTATCTGTCAGTTCATCCATGAAACAAGGACAAAGACCAACATCTCAGGTTATGTTATGGGTTAAATAAGATAATACCCCAGAATATAAAACATCTGATACTAGTACGTACAAGGTGCTCAATGTTCCTTTCTCCTCCACACCTTTTTGCAATCCACAATCATCCCAGACAAAAATGTTCTCATCCTACTATGGAATGGTTAAATGATACAGTACAAATATTTGGAATCAGAAAAACAAAGTCTGAGTTCCAGCTCTATGAGGAACTAGTTGTGTGTTCTTGGTCAAATTACTTAATCTTGCTGAATTGGTACATCAAGTTCAACTTCATCCAGTTCAGAGCATTGTGAAGATGAAATGACAGGACTTCATTAAACTGCCATAAGGTCCTGCTAAATGCCACCTCCAACAGCTCTGATCATTCAGATGGCACTTGGGCCACTGATAAAGACAAGGAATAGCCTTAAGTTCTGAAATTGAAGCCCAACGGAGCCCCATCTCCACCCCTCATTTGACCATATTACCTTGGTAGTTACGGAGACATTCTAAACTTTGGTTTCTTCCTGAAGGCACTGATCAACCTGTAGCCTGCAATAAGACTTCAGGAGGTAACATCTGAAGCACTTTATAAACTGTAAAGTGCTAGAGCACTGCGGGAGGTATCAGCATTTCTATCTTCTCACGTTTCTACAAACAGGCTCAGTGTGGCTGGCTGAATACTTTCTCCCAATCTCATCGAAAGACCCACCTACAAAACCATATTGATTTCTCAACCATCAATTTCCTTTCCTCCTAACAGGCTGTCACATAATTGGCCTTGCAGAGTTCTCTTACTTTCTGTGTTTTCTCTCCTTAACTATAAGTGTTACAAGGAGAAAGAGACCATTACTAAACATCCACACTACCAGTGCCTGTGGCAGCTTACAGTGTAACTACATTCAGTAAAAGCTTGATTACTATTACAATGCATGCAGAAGTGCAACTTCACTGATTGAGTACTAACAGCGCTTCAAACATACAATATATCTAACCTGGGTTATATTTAAGTCCAACTGAAAACTTAATAATCACTACAGTGATTGTTCTCGACCTGAAAAGTCACATTTCAAACAAGCAGCCACACCCACTGATCAACACAAAGCCACTGTCATCCCTGCCACCTCCAGAGTGTTTGGAAGTTCAGGGTGATACAGGTTTCTGTTGTTGTAAATATCCTTCCTCCCGTTTTGCCTGCACGGATTTCACTCCCTGACTAGGAGCCCCGAGCACCGTGTGAGGTTTACTTTGCGCTATGCTGAGCAGGGCCCTCAACAGCTGGCTGACTGCTTCTGACACCTCAGGACGTCCTGGGCAGGCCCCGGCTGCTCCCTCAGCAGAATAATCTGATATCTGATCTGCGATTCGAATTACTAAAGCCATTCTCACAGGCTCACCCCCACGGCGCCAGGGAAAGGAGAAAACAAGCTGGGAAAGCTTGGAGGAGCGGCCGTGCGGGGGCAGGGAGTCGGGGCAGGCGCTGGGGCAGCGGTTTCCCAGACCGCAGGCCTGCCCGCCTCACCTGCAGGACTAGGGCCTGTGCGGCCCCGGGCGGGAAGCCCATGCGGTCCGATGGGTGGCGCAGCAGACGATAGAAATCAGTCTTGCGGTAGAGGAAGCCGAAGAGCACTCGCAGGAAGTCCTGGACATTGCCCACGTGCTGCAGGATGCCCAGCAAGGCCTGGTCATACAGTTCGGCTGCCCCGGGCTCCATGTCGCCGCCTGCCCAAGGGACGATGCACACTGCGGGCGCCGCCTCAGACGGGCCTACGGGACACTTCCGGCGTGCGCGACTAACTGCTCCGCCGGACTGCGCGGCCGCGGAACTTCCGGTCCGCCTTCGTGGGGCCCAGGACCCCGGGGCTGCTTTCCCCAGACCCTGCTGACCCCCCCTGTGCTTTATCCTCTGGCGGCCCTCGCTAAAAGAGCCCAACGTGGGGCGCAAACATGGTTCCCACGCGCAAGGAGTCCCGTGCCTGCTGCGCTGGGGATGTTTGGATGCCTTGTTTGAAGCGGGCGGAAGAATTGTGGTGAGGGAAGCATCACGTGATGCTCGGTATGTGTCACGTGGTCTGTGGATCTTTGCTTGTTTCTGGGTATCCTGAGCCGGTAGTATAAGCTGGGGCTGCGATGACCTTTTTGTTAGTAGGTTAGGTGAGGGAAGATGCGCGTATGTGGGTTGTATGGATTTCTTTTTCAAGACAGAGTCTCGCTCTGTTACCCTGGGTACAGTGCAGTGGCGTCATGGTAGCTAGCTCAAACTCCTGGGCTCAAGCGATCTTCTTGCCTAAGCCTTCTGAGGAGCTGAGACTAGCTGGCACCATGGACACCCGTCAGGATCCCCGGCTATTTTTCTACTTTTAGTAGAGATGAGTCTCGCTCTTGCTGGAACTCTTGAGCTCAAGCAATCCTGCTGCCTCCGCCTTTCAGAGTGCTAGGATTACTGGCGTGAGCCGCCGTGCCCGGCCTGGATTTCTTATTAATAACACAGAGTTGTCAGTGAAACTCAAGGCATTGCATCAGAAGAAATTAAAGGTGGCAAACAAAAGAAGGAAAGAAACGCATATTAAGTGGAAAGAGCTGGGTGCAAGGGGAATCTAGTTTGCCATCCTTGTAAAGTATGTACTCCTGTGTGTATATAGTACATACCCACATATACACATCATGTATGTTTCATTAGTATCTGTCAAAGTATAATCTTGAAAAAGTTAAAAATGTGACACTTTAACAAATATGTAATGGACACATGTCTAAGATTTATTCAACAAATTAATTTATGAAGGAACCAGTGCTATGGTAAAGCTGGTTAAAAGAGTATTTTGAGGAACTGAGTATTTGTAAACATTTTGAGAAAACGTTAGTGTAAGATTGTTAGGTTGGATACAAAGCCGGCTGATGTTCTGCAAGATGATAAAACCATAGGTTATCTTTTCTAGTTGATAGAAATGATTTGAACCTCTACTGGACTAAAACAGACAAGTTAACATCTTCATTGTGTATGGGCTATAACGACTTGTAAATAAAATCAAACTCAGGTAAATTATGCTGGAACAGTGGTTCTCAAACTTTTTCGATTTAGAAACGATGCTCTTAAAATGTGTTGACTCCAAAGAATTTTTGTTTATATTGAGTTATGCTTATCAATATTTAACATGTTAGAAATTAAAACTTATAAAATGTTAAAATATTGATTTGTAAATAACTATAAGATACATGTTAACATACTTTCATGAAAAAATGTTCTTCAAAGCAGTGAAAGTTTAGTCATCCCAGCTACTGTGGAGGCTGAGGCAGAAGAGGATTGCTTGAGCCCAGGAGTTTGAGGTTGCTGTGAGCTAGGCTGACCATGCCACGAAACTCTAGCCCAAGCAACAGAGTGAAACTCTGTCTCAAAAAAAGAAAAAAAGTTTAGTGAGAAGAGTAGCATACTTTTACATTTTTGTAAATCTCTTTAATGTCTGGCTTCCTAGAAGGCAGATTCTCACATCTGCATCTGCATTCACTGCATTGCAATATGTTTTTCCCCCCATTTTTAGCAAAACAAAGCATTTTTATTTCCTTGTTCTCTTCCTTTTTTTTTTTTTTTTGTTTCAGCATATTATGGGGGTACAAATGCTTAGGTTACGTGTGTTGTTCCTCTCCCCCAGCCAGTCAGAGCTTCAAGTGTGTCCGTCCCCCAAATGGTGCACATCACCCTCATGTATGTATAGAGATAGGAACACTCCTACATTGCAATATGTTTTAATTGAAGTATATATATGAAAAAATCCAATTTCATACAGATAGGTAGTTACAAATGAGAGGCCTGTTGTGTCATTTCAAATAAATTTGAATATTTGTCTTTAAAACTACATTAAAATTCTGCAAGTGGTAGTTTCTTTAAGGTTACTTGCAATATGGAATCTAAAACCATATCAATAAATTTTTCCTACTCTGTTCTATTAATATTTATTGCTCTTCCGTGCACTTTGAATAGATCTTTACATAAGTACATCATTTTGTACCATCATGCAGTAGTCATTTGAAAATGCCAGTTCATTTTGTTTGTTATGCAGCTCTTTCCAAATGTTCACTCGTTTCATTAAACAGTATTAAAAAATCACATTTTTAGAGTCACCGCTAAACTCATCAGAGAAATCTTTAATTATTGAGAAGCTGTCAAGCTTTGGAGGCAGGATATGGGTTTTTTAAAAATTCTAATTTTATCTTAAAAATGTGAACTTTATTATTGACAATAGATACTGTCAATTGTTTTCCTTGAGGTAATAGGCTCACTTCATTCTGTCATACAAGTAAAAATGGTACTTGGTGAAAAGAGGTTCAGCTCACTCAACTGGCAACTTAATTGTACAAGTGCTTTGCAAGCAACCATTGTCCTTCAGTATGAAGCAGAAGTGTCTTATGCATACTTATCTGTTAATGACACAGAATATTAACAAGACTTGTTTTCAAGTGTCAAAATTAAATTAATAATTTTAACACAGAAGCATTATTAAATGAAACTGGCAATTTTTGAACTATAAATAGAAGGCAGTGAAGAATATGATGCCTACTAGTGGAGTTTGATGCCTCTTATGGACTGAATGTGCCCCCTACAAAATTCCTATGTTGAAGCCCTAATCCCCAATGTGACTATATTTGGAGTCATACTGGTGACTAGGTGGGCCTTTAGAAGGTAATTAAGGGGGACCCTAGCCTGATAGAAGTGGTGTCCTTATGACAGGAAGAGACACCAGTGATCTTGCTGTGTGCATACACAGAATAAAGGCCATGTAATGACGCAATGAAAATGCTACAAGCCAGGAAGAGAATCCTCACCAGATTCTAACATCTTGATCTTGGACTTCTGGCCTCCAGAACTGTGAATGAATAAATATGTGTTGTTTAAGTAACCCACATGTGTGGTACCTTGTGACAGCAGCCCTAGCAAACTGGTGTAGTGCTGCTGCCTTGATTACTGCTGAGACACTTGCACTTTTACCCACCATTATTATTGCACCATTATTGCAAATGTCAACATAGTAGAGCAAATAACAAACTATTGTTATTTTGACCTTGGTGATGTCCCAGGGACCACATACTACACTCTCAGAACCACTGCCCTAGAAAATTAGTGAATCCATGGGGGAGCCTGTTCTTTAACACCTCAGTATGACTTTGAAAACACGTGCAGCCATCTTCCTGCTAAATTTCAAAATTCTGAATAATTTCCTCTAGCACCTAAAGTATCACAAGAAATATAACAAACATTCCTCTGAAGAGGGGAAATCAAGGGAACTGGGAGTATAAAATACAAAGAAGGCTTACTTTTGCATTTGATACATATGCATGCATGCGTTACCTATTGAAAAAGTAAGTAAAATAATTTTAAAAATTGAGTGGAAAGCTAAACAATCTTACAATACAATCCAGCAATCATGCTCTTACGTATTTACCCAACTGACTTGAAAATTATGTGCACCCAAAACTACATTCAAATGTTTATTGCAGCTTTACTCATATCTACCAAAAACTAGAAACATCCAAGTTGCCCTCAATAGGTAGAATGGATAAGCAAACTGGTACTTTCACACGATGAAATACTGTTCAGTAATAAGAAGGAATAAGCTATCAATCACCAAAAAGATATGGGGCCCAGGTGCAGTGGCTCATGCCTGTAATCCCAGCACTTTGGAAGGTCAAGGCAGGAAGATCACTTGAGACCAGGAGTTCAAGACCACCCTGGGCAAAATAGCGAGACCCAGTTTTCACACACACACACACAAAATTAAAAATTAGCCAGGTGTGGTGGCACATACCTATAGTCCCAGCTACCTGGGAGGCTGAGGCTAGGGGATCACTTGAGCCCAGGAGTTCGGGGCTTCAATGAACTATGATCGTGCCACTGCACTCCAACCTGAGCAACAGAGAGAAACCCTGTCTCTAAAATAAATAAAATTATATATATCTATATGTGTGTGTGTATCTTAAATGTATATTGCTATGGGACAGAAGCCAGTCTGCAAAAGCTACCACCCAATTATAAGACATTCTGAAAAAGGCAAAATATAGGAACAGTATAAGATCAGTGGTTGCCAGAGTTTGGGTGTGAAAAAACTTTGAATAGGTGAAACACAGAGAATTTTTTAGGATTAAAGTTATTCTATATGATATTAATAATAGATACATGCCACTATGCATTTGTCAAAACTCATAGAAATTTACATAAAGAGTGAACCTTACACTTTTTACAGTTTTTAAAAAAATAGCACTTAGGAGATTGGGGATCCCAGAATGGGGTGCAAAATGTGACAAAACAATCTGTGTTACAAATATATGAAAAACACCTACTGAAGGTGGTAGAAAGAGATGCTGACCTACATAACTTTGGAAATGAGTGGAGTCTGTAAAACTAAAGACAAAAGGAATTGTGTATAAGGACTGAACTCTAGTTGATAAAGTTATTTCCCGTGGGGGGGGGTATAGTTATCAATTCTGAAACCACTAGATATGTATAGTGGAAATAAACACTTCAGTAAATGGTTGTGGGTGGTGGGAGCCAGGTTTCTTACTGGTGGAGTGAGAGGTTATAAATAAGCAAGGTACAGAGGCTATAATGATCCATGTGGTAATAGATCAGAATTGCGGACATCAGTATAAATTCATGTTTAGCTTACTATACATATGGAAGGCTACATATAGAAATATTAATAGAAATGTATATATATTCAGGTTACTGTACACACATTTCCTTGCTCTCTGCTGAGAAGGTCCAGAAGCAACAATGTCCCTGTAGCAATGAGTATACCTTGTGCCTAGATCTTGGTTTCTAATATCATTCTCCAGTAGAAGGAACTAGGGCTCCTTGGAGAAATGGCTGAATCTAGGACTGGGGCAGAAAATGTACAAGATGAGCCTAGAGCATCTCATAGTGCCTCAAAGTAAGGAAATTAAAAAAAAAAAAAAGCCACAGTGATGGGGATATGACAAAGTGAAAAGCGCCAACTTGAAGAGCTTCAAATGGCCAAAGCTGGAACAATTTGAGCAACAAAATGATGTAGTAGTATATTAGAACCAAAAGTACAAAATAAATATCTGTGAGTCCATACTGATATAAATATGTTGACATATATTGATATGTATATGACATATTTAAATCATACTGAATAGAGAAGTAGAGGAAAATAGATAAATTTGCTGTTCAGAAGAATTCCAAATAATTTATAAAGATACTCTGCCCTCAAGGAGGTGGAGCATGCCTCCCCACTTCTTATGTTGGGATGAACATACTGACTCTTCCTAATGGTAGACTATGGAAAGGGAAAAAAATAATAACTTTACAGTGGATAAACCTGACATGGATGGCCTCAGCAACATGATCAAGGTCAACATCAACAGTTATAAGTAATGTTGATAGTATGTATCCTTGACATAATGTAGTAAGAATGACACTTTATCTCTGTGGTCTTTCTTCCAAAAATCCATAACCCAGTCTAATCATGAGAAAAACATCAGACAAACCCCAATTGAGGGACATCCTACAAAATACCTAGCAAGTACTCATCAAAACTCAAGGTCATCAAAAACAATGAAAGTCTGAGATACTATCACAGCCAAAAAGAGCCTAAAGAGACATGACAACTAAATGTCATGTGGGATCCTGAGTAGGGTCCTGGAACAGAAAAAGGATGGTAGGTAAAAATTAAGGAAGTTGAAATAAAGTTTGGACTTTAGTGAGTAGTTATTATTGATATTGGTGCATTAATTGTGAAAAATGAACCATACTAATATATGAATTTTTAAAATTTTTTACTTTTTAAATAGGTAATGTATGCACATGGTATCGAGTACAAAAGTAAGTCTCCCTCCAGTTTTGTTTTTTTTTTTTTTTTTGAGACAGAGTCTCGCTTCATTGCCCAGGCTAGAGTGAGTGCCGTGGCGTCAGCCTAGCTCACAGCAAACTCAAACTCCTGGGCTCAAGCAATCCTATTGCCTCAGCCTCCCGAGTGGCTGGGACTACAGGCATGCGCCACCATGCCTGACTAATTTTTTCTATATATGTTAGTTGGCCAATTAATTTCTTTCTATTTATAGTTGAGACAGGGTCTCGCTCAGGCTGGTTTTGAACTCCTGACCTCGAGCAATCCTCCCTCCTTGGCCTCCCAGAGTGCTAGGATTACAGTCGTGAGCCACCACTCCCAGCCTCCCTGCTGTTTTATACTCCAGTTTCCCTTCTGTGGTCACTTTCTTGAGGTGGAGTCTCATGACTGCAGCTCTCCTAACATGGGATTGCACACTGGTAGCTCTACAGTTCTAGAATCACAGTGATGGCTCTACCTGCAGCTCCTTTTAGGCATTGCCCTGGTGTAAACTTGCTGCAGAAGCTCTGACCCCACATTTCCCTTCAGCATTGCTCCACCCACCTGTGATAAGTTTCTGTCTGGGCCCCCAGGATGTTTGATACATCCTTTGAAATGCAGGTGGAGGCCACCATGACTGGATAGCTCATGCTCTCTGCATGTCTGCAGAGTTAGCACCGTGTGGATGCTGCCAAGGCTTACTGTTTGTGCCCTTTAGAACAGCAGCCAAAGCTGCACCTGGGCCCACTTGAGCAGCAGTTGTGGCAGCTGAGGAACGCTGTGCCAGAATTTGGAGAACAGAATTCCAAGGCACCTCTGGGTAGAGGGCATAGAGGGCCCCCAGGCCTGCCCCCAAAACATCCTGCCCTCCTAGAGTTCTAGGCCTGTGATAGGAGGGCCAGCCTCAAAAATCTCTGAAATTCTGACGGTCTTTCTCCCACTGTCCTGGTGAATAGCATCTAGCTCCTTTGTATGCATGTTGCTCTCTTTAGCAAACAGTCTCTGGGACACACCCTGGGGCATCAGTGAGTTGTGGGGCAACTTTATCTGGTCTAATATACGTGTAATCAGAGTTCCTGAGGTTTGGGGTGGGGGATCAAAAAATATTTGAGGCTAGGCATGCTGGCTCACGGCTGTAATCCTAGCACTCTGGGAGGCTGAAGTGGGAGGATCTCTTGAGCTCAGGAGTTTGAGACCAGCCTGAGCAACAGCGAGACCCCATCTCTACGAAAAAGTAGAAAAAATCAGCCAGGCGTGGTGATGCTCACCTGTAGTCCCAGGTACTTGGGAGGCTGAGGCAGGAGGTTGCTGTGAGCTAGTCTGGTGCCATGACACTCTAGCCTGGGTGACAGAGTTTTATTATCAAATTTATTATTGAATTAGTTGATTAATTTAAAATATTTGAAAAAATGACTGAAAATTTCCAAATTTATTTAAATTACAAACCCATGATCCAAGAAGCTCAGTATACCCCCAATCACAAGAAGCATGAAGAAAATGACACCAAGGAACATACTAATCAAATTGCTTAGAAGTGATGGTACAGAAAAAATCTTAAAAGTAGACAGAGAAAAAAGACAAATTATGTATGAAGGATAATATAAGAATAACAACAGACTTCTTGAAAACTTTGCAAGTCAAAGGACAATAGAGAAACATCTATTAAAGTATTGAAAGAAAATGTCAAACTAGACTTCTATTCTGTGCAAAAATATCTTACAAAAATGCATAAAAAATGGAGGCTTTCTTGGAAATGAAAAAGTTAAAAGAAGTCATCTCTAGCAGACCTGCACTACAAAAAAATGTTAAATGATACACTTCACGGAGAAGGAAAATGACATAAGACAAAAATTTAGTATACACAAATGAAGAGCACAAAAAATGGGTAAGTATAAAAGACTTTTTATTAATTAAAAAATCTCTTTGAAAGATACCTAATGGCCAGGTGCAGTGGCTCACACCTGTAATCCTAGCACTCTGAGAGGCTGAGGCAGGCAGATTGCTCAAGGTCAGGAGTTCAAAACCAGCCTGAGCAAGAGCGAGACCCCCGTCTCTACTATAAATAGAAAGAAATTAATTGGCCAACTAATATATATAGAAAAAATTAGCCGGGCATGGTGGCACATGCCTGTAGTCCCAGCTACTTGGGAGGCTGAGGCAGCAGGATTGCTTGAGCCCAGGAGTTTGAGGTTGCTGTGAGCTAGGCTGATGCCACGGCACTCACTCTAGCCTGGGCAACAAAGCGAGACTCTGTCTCAACGAAAGAAAGAAAGAAAGAAAGAAAGAAAGAGAGAGAGAGAGAGAGAGAGAGAGAGAGAGAGAAAGAAAGAAAAGAAAGAAAGAAAGAAAGAAAGAAAGAAAGAAAGAAAGAAAGAAAGAAAGAAGAAAGAAAGAAAGCTGACTAAAAGAAAAAATAGTAACAGTATTCTGAGGTTTATAACAAGTGGAAGTAAGATGTATTACAATAATAGTACAAAAGCCAAGAGGGAGGAAATAAAAGGACACAGTTGTAAGGTATTTATTTATTTATTTATTTATTTATTTATTTATTTTCAGGATATTATGAGGGTACAAACATTTTGGTTACATTTTATGTCTTTGCCTCACCCAAGAGAGGATTAGAGGCATGCCCTTCCCCTCTACAATGCTCACTGTGTCCATTAGTTGTGAGTTTACGTCCCCCCCCCCCCCCCCCCCCCCCCGCCCCCTAATCCCTGGGGAATATTACTACCATGTGAGCACCATAGTGTTGAGCAGTCAGTGCCAATTTGATGGTGAGTACACGTGGAGCTTATTCTTCCAATCTTGTGATGCCTGACTTCAGATAATGGGCTCAAGCTCTATCCAGGAAAATATTAAGAGGTGCTAGATCACTGTCATTTCTTATAATTGAGTAATATTCCATTGTATACATATACCGAATTTTAATAATCCACTCATGAATTGACAGGCACTTGGGTTGTTTCCACATCTTTGCAATAGTGAATTGTGCTGCCATGAACATTTGGGTGCTTATGTCTTTATTATAGAATGTCTTTTGCTCTTTGGGGTAGATGCCTACAGTTGTAAGATTTTTTTTTTGAGACAGAGTCTATACTCTTTATAGGGTAGCACATATACCCTATAAAGATATACAACTTTTATGTACCTATAATAATTTTAAAAATAATAATAATATCCTACTCAGTGAAGCTTTTGGGGGTTTAAAAGAAAAGTCACTCTCATCTTCCACATCAGGGACTGGACTTTGGAGATGGTGGCTCAGAAGATAAATAAGGGGCTGGAGCACATTGTTAAAACAGAGAAATGCCTGGAAAATGTTGTTTAAAAAGGAAACCAGATTATGACAATGCTCCTTCTGACTATGGAAAAGATATTAAAATAATAAATGTAAATGGTCTAAGAACTTCAATTAAAAGGAAAAGACTGATTGACTAAAAGAGTTAAACCCAACTATATGATGCCTACAAGAAACCCATTTAAATGTTAAACCATTAATTAAATGCTAAAACCAATCAAAAGATATTTAAGAGAAAGAATGAAAATTTTATGAAAGAATAAAATCAAATCCATGAAAGGCTGAAAAGATTATGTACACACACACACAGTGGTTATCTCTGGGTTGGGGATTGTAAGTGATTTTTGTTTTCTTAACTATACTTTTCTGTATTTTCCAATTATCCTATCTCAAGTTTATGTTGTTTTTATTATCAGAAAAACATGGTATTAAAACAAAAGAATATTTCCTAAAAATACTCTAAGCTGTGACTGCTATGTCAAAATTGCTCTTCAGAATGACAAAGGCCAAAAAGCCTCTGTTTACTTCAGTCATTTATTTAACAGATATTTATTGAATGCCTATCTATGTGCAGGGTGCTAGGTGCTAGAAACACAATGGTAAACAAAAATATGAGGTGCCCTCCTGTCACTTATAGTTTAGATGAAAGTCAGAAATTAATCACATAGTCCCACCAATGAATTTTGATTTTAAAACTAATGAGGGGCCAGGCACAGTGACTCACGCCTATAATCCTAGCACTCTGGGAGGCCGAGACAGGTGAATTATTTGAGCTCAGGAGTTCAAGACCAGCCTGAGCAAGAGTGAGACCCCATCTCTACCAAAAATAGAAAAAATTAGCCAGACATAGTGGTGCATGCCTGTAATCCCAGCTACTTGAGAGGTTGAGGCAGAAGGATCACTTGAACCCAGGAGTCTGAGGTTGCTGTGAGCTAGGCTGACGCCATGGCACTCTAGCCCGGGCAACAGAGTGAGACTCTGTCTCGAAAATAAATAAAAATAAAAATAATGAGGACTAGGAAGGAGAAGGATGTGGTATAGTGGGAGCATGTAAAAGGGATCTGATCAGGTATAGGATATCAGGGCAGAATCCCAGAAGTCACTTCTGATCTCAGATCCAAAGGAAGAGGGATGGGATTAAGCAAGTCAGCATTATCTGAATCCTTCCCTAAAATATTTCTGGCTGGAGCTAGCAATAAAGAACTCAGGGATGAGACAAGCCATGTCATCTGCTGTGTGAAGGAAACCCATTTGTGACTTGAGGGAAGGAAACCAACACACATAGGGAAGCAAATAGAGGAGTTTGTCTAAGACTATTGTTTAGAGTGGTTTTAGGTTCACAGAAAAATTGAGAGGAACATACAAAAATATCCCTGCCCCCACACATGCACAGCCTCCCTCATTGTCAAAATCCCCTAGCAGAATGGTACATTTGTTACAATTGGTGTACCAACGTTCACAGATCATTAGCATCCACAGTCCACAATTTACATTAGGCTCACTCTTGTACGTCCTATGGGTTTGAACAAATGTATAATGATGTGTATCCACAATTATAGCATCACACAGAGTAGTTTCCTTGCCCTAAAAATCCTCTGTGCTCTGTCTATTCAAGTCTTCGCACCCTAACCCTGGCAACCATTGATATTCTTACTTTCCCTTTTCCAGAATGTCATATAGTTGGAATCATACATATGTAGCCTTTTCAGATTAGCTTTCTTTCTTTAGTAATATAAACTTAAGTTTCCTCCATGTCTTTTTGTAGCTTGATAGTTTCTTTCTTTTCCTTCCTTCCTTCCTTCCTTCCTTCCTTCCTTCTTTCCTTCCTTCCTTCCTTCTTTCCTTCCCTCCCTCCTTCCTTCCTTCCTTCCTTCCTTCCTTCCTTCCTTCCCTCTCTCCTTCCTTCCTTCCCTCCCTCCTTCCTTCCTTCCTTCCTTCCTTCCTTCCTTCCCTCCCTCCTTCCTTCCTTCCTTCTTTCCTTCCCTCCCTCCTTCCTTCCTTCTTTCCTTCCCTCCCTCCTTCCTTCCTTCCTTCCTCCCTCCCTCCCTCTCTCTCTCCCTTTCTTTCTCTCTCTCTCTTTCTTTCTCTTTTGCTATCTCTTTCTTTTTCTCTCTCTCTTTTTCCTTTCTTTCTTTCTTTATTTTTTTTCTTTCTAGACAGAGTTTCACTCTATCACCCAGGCTAGAGTGCAGTAGCATGCTCATAGCTCACTCTATCCTTGAACTCCTGGACTCCAGCCATCTTGTTACCTCGGCTTCCCAAGTAGTGAGGAATACAGGTGCATGCCACCATGACTGGCTAGGAGTTTTTAATACATTCTACCTATAAGCCCTTTCTAAGATATATATATATCTCAGATAAGTGCAAATATCTACTCCTGCTCCATGGCTTGAATTTCAACTCTCTTAAGGATATCTTTTGATGAACAGAAGTTTCTAATTTCAGTGCAGTCCAATTTATTAATCATTGTCTTTATAGTTAAGGCTTTTGTTTCTTGATTAAGAAAAGTTTTTCCTATTTCAAAGTTTTAAAGACATTTTTGGCCGGGCGCGGTGGCTCAAGCCTGTAATCCTAGCTCTCTGGGAGGCCCAGGTGGGCGGATCATTTGAGCTCAGGAGTTCCAGACCAGCCTGAGCAAGAGCGAGACCCCATCACTACTATAAATAGAAAGAAATTCATTGGCCAACTAATATATATAGAAAAAATTGGCCGGGCATGGTGGCGCATGCCTGTAGTCCCAGCTACTCGGGAGGCTGAGGCAGCAGGATTGCTTGAGCCCAGGAGTTTGAGGTTGCTGTGAGCTAGGCTGACGCCACAGCACTCACTCTAGCCTGGGCAATAAAGTGAGACTCTGTCCCAAAAAA
>VSMD01000851.1:0-10882 GCA_008750895.1 Mirza zaza
CTCAAACAAAAAGCAGGGGGGCCTGTAATCCTAGCTCTCTGGGAGGCCGAGGTGGGCGGATCATTTGAGCTCAGGAGTTTGAGACCAGCCTGAGCAAGAGTGAGACCCCGTCTCTACTATAAATAGAAAGAAATTAATTGGCCAACTAATATATATAGAAAAAATTAGCCGGGCATGGTGGCACATGCCTGTAGTCCCAGCTACTTGGGAGGCTGAGGCAGCAGGATTGCTTGAGCCCAGGAGTTTGAGGTTGCTGTGAGCTAGGCTGACGCCATGGCACTCACTCTAGCCAGGGCAATAAAGTGAGACTCTGTCTCAAAAAAAAAAAAAAAGCAGGGGGGAGGGGGTGCTGGGAAGAGGAAAACTATAGGTATACACACCAAGCCCAGCCAGTTTTTTTTTAATTGTCCAAGCCCTACAGCTAGAAGGAAGGGACCAGGGCCTGAGGGACCCTTAGATTGGCAGAGGTCTAGGGGGAAAAAAAACCTGTGTTGATTATGTGGGCACCCACCTTTTCTCTTTAATGCCTGCTCAGCTTCCACAAAGGAATAAAACCCTGACCCCCAAGCACATTCTTCCCCTGACCTCCAGAGCCAGAGCTTTGGTCTTAAGATTTTTTGCCACAGTCTATACCCTGGAACAGCTCTCCAAAGGCCTTCTCAGCCCACGCACTGCAGCCTGAGTCACCCTCCTGGACCAGGCCCGTCTTTGTTTTGCTGTTGGTTGGATCTTTCAGCCTGCCCACTCATCCTGGCTGGCCTCCTTCCTCCAGGATCCAAAGCTTCTGCTGTGATTCACACACCACCTTGATTTGTCAGAGGTCCAAAGACAGTAATCATTGCTCCTAATCTGCAAAATTGATGCAAGATACATATTCACTTATGATGAATGGCCCATTGCACATGCTAAGTAAATCTTTATTGAGTGAAACAAGTATGCCCTAGTGAAGAAAGGCTGCCTCGGTCCCTAAACCAGGCATCTCATTCATGTGGCCCTTGGCAACATGGCAGGGTGATGACAGGCCTTCTCCTGTTGTGACGCTCTCCAGAGTCTCCCAGACCCCTGCTTAGTGTCTGCATAAGGGAGTGCTTTCTCACATGCTACTCCTCTCTGAATGTCTTAGGGACCAATAGGGTTGCTGCAATTGTGATCCCATTCCACTTGTTCCATTTCAGAAGAGAAAGAATATAAGAACAACCTATATGTTGACTCTTCTTAGTGTGACAAAACCATTCATTCATGAAGCCCTCTCTTTTAACTTTCCCTTTATGTTTATAATTCTCAAGCTACCAGTCATGTCATTGCCTTCTCTGGCTCTTCTGAAAGGTCCTCCCACCTCACTCTTGGCAGTGGCGATGACCAAGGATAAGTCCTTTCCTCTCTGGAAACAATTAGGGTCTGTCCCCGTCACTTCTTCAGGGGCCCCTTGCCAGCTAGAGATGCCTGGGGAAAGGGAAGGGATCTTGCAGGTACTGCCTGCCCTGTGCCCTGTGGCTCTGGCCACCAATCTCTCCTGCCCGAGAAGCCATCTCTGCTCCCTATTAGGGGCTCAGGGGCCACTGAGGTCCTGCATGGTGCTAAAGGGACTCAGGAAATATAGTTCATGCTTGCCAGTCACTACCACAGAGAAATTTGTGGCCACAGTGGCATGATTTGCCTATATCTATCACCAGGCAGTGAGGAGATTAATACATATATGTCTGGAAAAAACAAAAACCAGAGCCAAGAGAAAGAAACTCAATACCTAAAACCTTTTTCTAAAGTCAACCCAGAAAATGGTTGAATAACTTCCTGAAATCCCTTCCAGGCCTATTCTTTGTTCTTTTTTGTTTTTTTGGTTTTTTGAGACAGAGTCTCACTCTGTTGCCCGGGCTAGAGTGCCGTGGCGTCAGCCTAGCTCACAGCAACCTTACACTCCTGGGCTCAAGCGATCCTCCTGCCTCAGTCTCCCGAGTAGCTGTGACTACAGGCATGCACCACCATGCCCGGCTAATTTTTTCTAATATTTTTAGTTGGCCAATTAATTTCTTTCTATTTATAGTAGAAACGGGATCTCACTCTTGCTCAGGCTGGTCTCGAACTCCTGAGCTTGAGCAATCCTCCTGCCTTGGCCTCCCAGAGTGCTAGGATTATAAGTGTGAGCCACCGCACCCGGCCCAGGCCTATTCTTTTACCGTGCTAAATTATGGACAGCCACCTCCAGGCCTTGTTCTGGCTTGGCCTGGAGCACACTTCCCCCCTTGGTCTTCTGGGAAAGCTATTATTCATTTTTCCAGATTCAGTTTGGTATCGTCTCCTGCAGGAAACCTTCTCTGCCCTCTGCCACATGCTCCCCAGACCTGCAGTTAGGCCTCCATCTTCCCTGCTCACCTTTGTGTTATAATTATCTGACTATAGGTATATTTTCCCCAGTAGACTGTTAGTTCCTAAAGGACACAGTATAGAACATCAGTCAGTGTTGTCTCTGCCTAGAATGTTATCTGTCATATGGAAGGGACTCTATAAATATTTATAGAGTAACAAAATCGGGATCAATCGATCAAAGGGCACAAACATCCCTTTGGCTCTTGGTAGGCAGCTTAGGCAGTTTACAACCTAAATTTGCTACAGGCCTAAGGCAGGTAAGAGTCTCCACATTACAGACTCAATTTCTTTTCAGGAGCCAGAGATAAGAAACATAGTCTGACAATTTTCAGCAAATACCTAACATTTCTGGTAAAGTGAAAATCTGTAAAAATGACCCTTCCCTCCTATCCCTTTATATTTTCCAAGTTTCTTGAACCTCCAGGGAAAACAGGGGTAGGAAGCGGGTGGTATTGACAGAGCACATAGCTCAAGGACTCCTTAGACAACTTTGCTGCCAGTTGGCTAAGTTGTCATTGTGACACTGAAGGCCAAAGTCTTCTTCTCCAAAAAGGGTGATCTGAAATCCAATTCAAATCCCTACACCTTCCTGGTATGGACCTCCCTCATTTCCTATGATGGACAGTTATTTAAACAACATATATTATTTTACCATGGTGACAATGACTTTTCATAGTATATACTAGATAGAATTAGGAAAAAATTATAGATACTATTTCATGCCACACAATTCAGCTTGGCACGACTCACTTGCTATTCAGGTTTTGAAACCGGCTCCAGTTCCATTTCAAAGTTCCCATGTACTGCCAGTCCCTGTTTTAGGCCAGAGCTATTTATCCCTTGATCTCTGAAGAAGGAGGGTTCTTTCAGTCTAAACTCTGGGCCCAGCCTTCATGGCTCGAATAGAAGCTACCCTCCACACATCCATACAAAGCCAACACAAAAGATTATCTATGTTTCATTCAGAGAACATTTCTAAGGTAGTCCCCTCCATGGCCAACAATTCTAAATTTCTCCTGCCCTGAAAGCTGCCCTTTTTGTGACTCTAAAAAAACTCTTCTTTTTTTAAAATTCACCAACCCTAGGTCATCCAGAGAGCCAGCAACACATCATTTCTAGGCATTCATCCCATTCACTCAAAAAATATTTGATCAGGTATTTATTAGGATCTACTATGAATACTTGCCAGACTTTGCCTAAGTGCTGAGGATGCAGCCAGAATTACCCTTACACCCAGGCAACAGGGGCTCCCCGCAGGCCTCACATTTAAGAAGGCCCCACACGTAACTAAAGCAAGCATACAAAATGGTAATTTGTTAAAGAACAGAGAGGCTTCTACCACTTGGGATCCAGCACAATCCGTAATCCTAAACTTCTACTTTTATGACTAACATGGCTCTAATCCAAGGGAAACACTTCTTTACATCTCTTGTGCTAGAGCCTCAAAAGATGATTGTATCTGAGTGACATGACAATTGTATGTTGTGCCTCAGCCAACATAGGAATCAGACACTGCTCCAAGTACTGAAAAGATTTGGGCAGCAGAAGCATTTAGGTAAAAGAAAAGACCAACTTGTCAATGTCTTCTTTGCAGATAGCATGACTGCAATAGACTATGATGTATCATTGGTGTCAAGCATCTATTTTCTTGTTTCTCTTTGTGTTCCATTGTGTTCCAATACACGGTTTCAAAGGCACTCACAAATTAGCACAAGATTCCCAAAAGTTGTACATGGCAGCTGAGGTGCATTTTGCAACTTTTGTTTTTGTTTTTTCCTTGTTGTTGTTGAGACAGAGTCTCACTCTGTCACCCAGGATAGAGTGCAGTGGTTTGCTCACAGCTCACTGCAGCCTCAAACTCCTGGGCTCATGTGATCCTCCCACCTCAGCCTCCTGAGTAGCTGGGACTGCAGACACGCACCACACCTGGCTAAATGTTTAAGTTTTTGTAAAGATGGGGTCTCACTATGCTGCCCAGACTTGTCCTGGCCTCAGGTGATCCTCCCACCGTGGCCTCCCAAAGTTGCTGGGATTACATATGTAAGCCTCTGCACCCACTCAATTTGCAACACTAAACAATTTCTTTATTCTTTACTCTGAAATCTGTGTATACATAAATTGGGGCAACATGTGAGATACTTAATACTTATTCTTTACAATACTCTATATATCTAGACATTGCTTTAAGAAGTGGTATAAATTGCAATGTAAGTTATAGCAATTTATATGATAAAATTAAAATGATCCATAATATTTACCGCCATACATTAATTTATCATATTCGATCCCATCACAAAGTTAGAACATGATATGTGAAATCACAATTCATTTCCAAATCTAAGTATTGCTTTAAGAATTTTACTAACAACACTGCTTGCTATGACCTTAGCAGAGCAAAATTTCTTCAAACTAAAATTAATTTTAAGAACTAATAACTACAACGATTCTAGAAATATTGCCTAATTTGACATTTATTACTGTCAAAAGAACATAAATTATGTGACTATCTAGACTGTAACAACATAGTGATTTTGCAGAAATGAAGGCAAGAAAATAGATTTTACAAAAATTTGGCTGGGCTTGGTGGCTCACACCTATAATCCCAGTGCTTCGGGAGGCCAAGGTGGGAAGACTGCTTGAGGTCAGGAGTTTGAGACCAGCCTGGGTAACACTGTGAGACCCCAGGGGGTTCTACAAAAAAATCTTAAATTAGCCAGGTGCAGTGGCCTGTGTCTGTAGTTCCAGCTACTCAGGTGGCAAAGCTAGGAGCATCAGTTGAGCCCAGGAGTTCAAGGTTACAGTGAGCTATGCTTGTGCCATTGCACTCTAGTCTGGATGACAGAGCAAGACCTTGTCTCTAAAACAAAAGAAGAAAGAAAAATATATAATTTATGAATTATATATATATTTTCAAATAATGACAGCCTACCAGCAGACACTTCACATGCACAAAAACAAGTTCAGTCATCTTTGAAATTTGGCCACCTTTTTTTGTCACATAAAAAACATAACTCAGCACATTTGTTTATTTTTTCATAAAGATGTATCTGTTAAGATCCACAGATGAAACATATTTAACAAATTGTTAACTTGATTTATAATTTTAAATATTCATACACACAGTAGGAGGGCCTCATTTATATCTTTCCTTGAGCCTGGCGAACATTAGTGGCAGATCTACCTACACCTGTCAACAAGAGAGAAACGGTCCCTGCCCTTATGGGGCTTACAGTCTAAAAGAGAAGAAAGACATTTAGCAAGTAATTTCAAGTTGGATGTGTAAATAGCAAGATAATTTTTTTAAGCGTGAAATAAAGGTTATTGAGGAAGGACAAGATAGGTTTACAGGGCAAGAGCAAGATACAGGTTTACAGAGCAGGAACAAGATTCGCTCGCTGCAGAATGGCAAACGGGCCACTTGTCGTAACAAAAAGGTGCCGGATAATTTTTGAGCTATGAAGTTTTTCTCTGGTTCTTTCCCCTTTACTTTTCCCTCCATCAATCAAGTAGCAGGTTCTGTTTTCTTTCTGTAGAGTGGATTTCAGGATGGAAAGCAGAAGTAACCTGCAACACAATTTCTTTGCTGGTGTCCTGGCTTACAGAAAAGATCCATGTACCCTCAGAGTGGCATAGAAGCCTAGAACAGTAAGCATCTGTGTGGCAGCCAATGTTGTCAGAACTCTGATGGAATGGAACCGCTTTCTCATATCTAGACCCTGAAACCTTGGCACAACCCTGTGGTGTGAAGGAGGGGCAGCAAAGATAACTGAGATTTTTGGCACTAGAGTCACAGATTAAATTGATTTATAGAAAAAATTTCAAAATGATATTTCTTGTGTACCTGTTTTTATGTAATGAGGTTCATATCCATATTACAAAATAGAAAGTACCAAGCACTTGGGAAGATAGAACAGAAGACTCTAATCTACTGAGGGGTGTTTCAGGTTCCTTTCCTATGCCAAGCTCTACGCTAAAGGCTTGCTCATTCCCTCATTCAAAAAACACTGACTACGATGTGCCAGGCACTGTTCTAGGTCCTGGGGATAGAGCAATGAACAAGACAGAAAAAAATAGATAGCCCTTATGGAATTTACACTCTGATAAGAACAGAAACCACAACCACCACCCCCAAAAAAGGTATTATATTCATAACGAGATATATAATGTATTTGACAATAATATGGGTTTTTTAGAATAATGAAGCAGGGAAACTTAGGAAAGGAATGCAATGGGTGGGAATGAGGGTAGCCAGGAAAGGCCTTTCTAATAAGATGACACTTAAGCAGAGGCCTGAAGGAAATAAGAGGGGCATGCCATGAAGATGGCAGGTGAAAGCCATCCAGGCAAAAAGAATATCAAGTACAAAGGCCAAAAGTAGGAGCACGTTTGCAATGTTTGAAGAACAGCAAGAAGGCCAGTGTGCTTGGAGGTGTGAGGACTCAGAGAAATGGGACAGTAAATAAGGTCTAAAGGGCCAGATCTTGTAGGCCCTTGGAAATTATTGCAAAGACTCTAGATTTTACCCAGAGTGTCATGGAAACCTAGTGAAAGGCTTTAGGCAGAGTAGGGATATGATTTCATTTATGTTAAAAGGATCACTCAGAGGCCGAGGCGGGTGAATTGCTCAAGGTCAGGAGTTCGAAAGCAGCCTGAGCAAGAGCGAGACTCCGTCTCTACTGTACATAGAAAGAAATTAATTGGCCAACTAATATATATAGAAAAAACTAGCCGGGCATGGTGGTGCATGCCTGTAGTCCCAGCTACTCAGGAGGCGGAGGCAGAAGGATCACTTGAGCCCAGGAGTTTGAGGTTGCTGTGAGCTAGGCTGACGCCACAGCACTTACTCTAGCCTGGGCAACAAGGTGAGACTCTGTCTCAAAAAAAAGAAAAGGATCACTCAGCTGCTCTGTGGAAAACTGGCTGCAGAAGGTAAAGGCAGAAGTGGAGGGACTAGTTAAGAGGCAGATGCAATAATCACTGTGAGAGATCACGGTGGCTTGGACCAAAGTGCTCCAGGAAGACAGAAGAGAGTTCCTGACTTAGAACAATATGGAAAAAAGGGGAGGAATAGTTATCAGAATGGGCCACTTAAATTATCTTGACTAGAATTAAATTTGGCTGGAGTCAGGGGATCTCTTAAAGGTGTTAGGGATCATAAAACAGCCATCAGACTCTGGCGCTGGCAGAGTTCTCCTGAGGCCCACTAACTTTGACTTCTGCTCCCTGGCAGGGTTGCCTCTGCTCATTACAGGTCAACATTGGGATCTTTGGTGGCAGAATTTCTTTGGCTTCCCACAGAACTTGTTGCAGTTGCTTCATACCTTCCTTGTTGAGAGTGTCTCTAAATATAACCTAATTATCACTTATTTCCCTTTTTCATGGACTCAGTAGAAAAGACCTAATCATCCAACCCTCCTCAGAGATGTTTATTTTTCTTTACTTACTTTGGAAGGTGGGGCTATTTTTCTTTAATATTGTCTACTTTCTCCATACTTGTATCTGTACTTAAAATATAGAGCCATTGGCCAGGTACGGTGGCTCACACCTCTAATCCTAGCACTCTGGGAGGCCGAGGCAGGAGGATCGCTCAAGGTCAGGAGTTCAAAACTAGCCTGAGCAAAAGCAAGACCCCGTCTCTACAAAAAATAAACTAATTGGCCAACTAAAAATATATAGAAAAAGTTAGCCGGGCATGGTGGCACATGCCTGTGGTCCTACCTACCCAGGAGGCTGACACAGGAGGATCGCTTGAGACCAGGAGTGTGAGGTTGCTGTGAGCTAGGCTGACACCACGGCACTCTAGCCCCGACCACAGAGTGAGACTCCGTCTCAAAAAAAAAAAAAAAAGAATGTAGAGCCACTAATTGGAAATCCCAGGTCAGGTATGACCAATGTTAAAATGGCAAAATTCATAGGTTAAGTAAGAAATGGGCTCATTTATGCTTTTGGTGGGTTGTGACCTGGTCAAACAATTAGACCCAGGTCCTCCACCTAGTCTATACTGCTGAGTTTTCCCAAGCATGGAAACAAAGAGTGGTCATTTTATCAACATCATCGACAAATATTTATTAAGCATTTTCAATGTACAAAGAATTGTACATTCTTCATCCATAGGGAGGGTGGTGTGTAGGTTTTAGTTTTGTTCTGGGGAACAATACTTTGGATTAAGAACAAAGACACACAATTTAGGTCTAAGTCAGCTTTTGAGCTGTTGCATTACTGAAGGAAAGGAATAAGCCCAATTAGTCTAGTGTCAGAATAGAGGAAGCCACATCTATGTGGGCAGTTTGGTAAGAAAAACAGGAGGGACATTCACAGGCACCACCAGATTCTCCTGCTCTTTACTTCTCACTCTCCAGGGTTTAGTCTTAATTGGCCTCAAACTATCCTCAGTTTCAAATCTGTTTTGCAAATAAGACATGAATTCAGAAAAAAAATAACAATGTGATTAAGTCTCTTCAAATTCTAAAACACATAGAATGAGAATAATAGCATAAATTAATTGAGCATTTACTTTGGGCCAGACATTATCTCATTTAATCCCCACTCCAACAAGTAAGGCAGTAACTATTATTATCTCACTGCTCTAGAATTCGACTTCAGACTGCCTGACTTCAGAGGCCAAGCACTTTATCCCTATGTTCTGCTACCTCCCTGTAACCAAAAATATAGCATCATCAATCCTATGCTACAGCTGACCTATAGTGGCAGGGACATTTTTATTTTCTAAAACTTAGGCCAGTAATTTAAAGTAAAAGTAAAGTGCCACAGGAGATGAAGCTAAGTGTGGCAGTGTGAATCAAAATGAGGCTGGGGTGAGGGGGGAGCACACCAAAAAGAGGGTAATCCTACAAAGGAGAAGAAGAGTGAGAGAAGTGTCCTATACACCTCCCCAAGTCTCCTTATAGAACATTCAGATTATAAAATGTAGTCTTTATGTGAATCAAAGCTGAATGACCTAAATGCAGACCAGACACGTAGCTCTCCAACTGATTTGTTCCCCATATTTTATCCCATAAGTATCACATTTGGACTCTTACAATTACAGTAAAAGCAGTACTTCTATCCATCCTGTCACCAGATTTCTATCCCAAGAGGATAAAGATGTACCATAGTTGACTAAAGTATTTGCTATAGGAATTAAGAAATTACTGCACAGTGAGTTCTTTTTCATGTTACATGTTAATTTAACACTTCTGAACACTTAGCATACTGTTCTTTGTTAATTTGCATTCCAGGTACCAACAATATGTGGTACAGCATATTGTTTAAAGGTGAAGCAGACACTTAGACTCCCTAAATTTAAATCTGTTACCTACTAATTTTTGTGATCTTTGGCATACTTAACCACCTTGAAGCCTCACTTTCCTCGACTGCAAAATGGGGTTAACAACAGAATCTGCCTCATAGGATTGTGGAGACTAAATGAGATAATATTGGGCAAGTAAAATTTAAAAACTGTTGGAACCCCAAATACACTTGGAGCCTTGATAGAGATGTGATTGGGATCTGCCACATAGCATGTAGTTGCAACTTCTGCTGCTTATAGATTAACTCTCTTCTTCATTGTTCCTGTTCTGTAAGTGACTAGGAGAGACCTGAGACCAGAGCTCCTCCCTTTAATCACTGACCTTTGTTATAGATTAACTGCCTTTTTTATTGCTGTACATAACTCAGACCAGATGGCGCAAAAGATCCCATGACTGTTAGATCTTCAGTGCAGAATGTTAAAAACACCTTTCCCCAAAAGAACTTCACCTCAGCTAATCAGATTACTCTAAGTGCTATCATTGTGTGGAATATGTTGAAGCCCCGTTAAGCTTCCCAAACTTTACCTAAATTTGGAGCACTGGCTTCCATTCTTGGACTCTGTGTTCCTAAGTGGCTGTACTCAAGCTTTGTGCTCGAATATACTCATTTAACCATATTTCCTGAATCTTGTTACTTAAGGCTGACAATATTATGTACCAGTTCTTGGCACAGTATCTGACACATAGTGTTAACTTAATAAGAAGACCAGTTTAATTTGAAGAGAAACTAACGTAAAAAAAAAAGATAAACCTGTTATTGAAACCTAGGTTCAATATTTATTAGACTATTAACTATCTAATAATTAACTATTAATTTATCTTCAGTCCCCTAAATCTAGTTTTTCTCATCTCATCTTAGCGTTACTGCATTCTCCCCTTTTCACACAATGAAACAATTCAAGACTCAGAGTTCTCCAGAGAGGAAAGCACGAAACACAGGTAATCAATACATTCAAAGAAACAGTCCCACAGCCCACGTCGTTCGCTCCACCCCTAGACTTCCGGGGCCAGCGACAAGCTCCAACACAACCTCCAACACAGCCCCTTCCCATCCGCTGATGAAGTCCGAAAGCCTCCCAACTCCCGCCCTCGTACGGTGTCCGCCTCAAGGAGATTTGCATATCAATTGCTTATTGGCTGCTAGCAAACATTCGCTCTTCTCATTGGCTGACACTGTCTGGCGAAGTCCCGTGAAGGACGCTAGCCGC